>PVIY010039709.1:0-22886 GCA_004026745.1 Myrmecophaga tridactyla
CTACTGTTCATGTTATGGTATTTAAGTTATAGAATACCAATTTTAAGAGTGAATATTACTCAAGTACACAGCTGCACCTATTAAATTTCAGAGAGATTTACTGTGTTTCCAGTTGTACACAGGACAGTTGAGTGGTTCTAAGTGAAAAATATGTCTGTTATTGTGTTCTACTTAGAGATAAAGTACAATTTAAGATAATGCACATAGCTATTAAGTTAACAAGGGGTGAACGGTTATGGTTGGGTTCCTGTCTCAATTTGACACATGGCCAAATGGTACCCAGTTGTCTCTCAGGCAAGCACTGGACTAACTGTTACTTCAAGGGCATTTCGTGGCTGGTTAATAAAGCAGAATGCTGGTTTATTATATCATCTGCACATTGATGGCATCCATGGCTGATTACCTCTGCAGTATGCCAAGAGGAGAACCTTCTGCAGTTAGTGATGTTTAATCTAATCAGCTGAAGGCTTTAATGGAGAAGTCAGAAAGGAGATTCATTCTCTCTGCTTAAGCCAGGCAACCTCTCCTGGAGGGTTCATCAGTGACTTTCATCAGAGCTGTTAGCTGAAGGCCTGCCCTACAGAATTTGGATTTGTGCACCCTCAGAATTACTTGAGGCCTTTTTATAAAATCTCATATTTATTTATATCTCCTGTTGGTTTTGTTTCCCTAGAGAACCCTAACTAATACAGGGGGAATAAAGGGTACAGGATATTTTGGGTTGTTTTCTTAATTTTTATTTTGGAGCAATGAAATATTTTAGGATTGACTCTGGTGATAAATGCACAGCTATATGATGATACTGTGAGCCATTGATTGTATACATTGGACAGATTATATGGTGTGTTAATATAGCTCAATAAAATGTTTTTAAAAAGGCATGAAAGACAATAATCACTAGAAAAAAAAAGAAAAATGTCCAAGAAATGTCACAAGATTTATGATTTAAACAAGTATGGTCATCTGAGAATATCAAAATATGAGGACAATAAAAAGTACTATTACTCTGTTGAATCACATTAAGAACACCATTTCTTCTGAAATCAAATAAAAATTAATTGGTCTGGCTTGAGTAGCAGAAGAATATGTAATATATGCGCACATGCACAATACAATCTCACCTACCATCTCTATGCCAGTAATTATAAGATTTTCTTTTAATAAATAAAATGGAAACTTGGTTTTTCCTTTAAAAATTGGCAGAAAACATGGACAGGAATTTTTACACAGAGGAAATACAAATTGCTAAAAAGCGTGCAAAAAAAAATGATCAACTTCGCTAGCTATTAGAGAAATGAAAATCAAAACTACAATTTGATACTATCTCCCACCTTCTAGAATGACCATTATAAAAAAAAAAAACCAAGAAACTACAAGTGTTAGAGCAGATATGGATAGTTACACTTACTCACTGTTGGTGGAAATATAGAATGGTGCAGCTGTTCTGGAAGGTAGTTTGGCGGTTCCCCAGGAAGTTATGTATAGAATTGCCATATGATCTGAAAATCCCATTGCTAGGTATATACTTGGAACAACTGAAAGCAAGGGCACAAACAATCATCTGCATAGGGATATTTATAGCATCATTATTATCATTTGCCAAGAGATGGAAACAGTCCAAATGTCTATCAGCTGATGAATGGAAAAACAATTTTTTTTGTATATACATGTGATGGAATATCATGCAGCTGTAAGAAGGAATGAAGTCATGATGTATGCCATAACATGGATCAATCTTGAGGACATTACATTGAGTGAAATAAACCAGAAACAAAAGGACAAATTTGAATTGTCTTACTAATATGAACTAACTATAAGGAGAAATTCTGGAAGTAAAAATCAAGAGAATCAATTATCAGGAGAATGAAAGAGGGTAGAGTTTGAGCAAATGATGTTTAAGGAGAACAGAATACTGCAGTTTAATAAGGATCATTGTAAAATATTGTAAATGTTCAGAAATGGATAGCACAATACTGTGTGATAGTGACACAATACTGTAAGTGTAATTAACAATGCTAAATGTTATTATGGTTGAAAGAGGAAGACTAGGGTGATGTATGTCACCAGAAGGAAAGCTAGGGGGAAAAACCTGGGACTGTATCACTTAGCAAAGCTGAGACTGGATGATGACTGAGGTTCATTGTACGTATATAAGAAAGTTCTCACCTGAACTAGAAAAAACATACTTAACTATTATAAGGTGTTAATAATATGGTAATATATGGGGAAAACACAATTAATGTAAACTAAGGTCTATAGTTAACAGTGACATTGTAATATTCTTTCATCTATTGTAAGCAAGCCACTATATCAAAACTAAACATCAATAATGAGGGATATAAGCATTATGAGACTTTTTTTGGAAAAAGTGGTCCTCATATTGATTGTGGTGGTGAGTGCATGACTGTCATATATGGTGGGCTGAATAAAACTGTCTACAAAAAAAGAATAATGCTGAATTTTAACTTTGATCATAGGAAATTTGATTTTCTTCCCTACTTACTGGGAATGCATTCAATATTTCCCTGAGATGGGATAAAATCTATAGAGCTAAGGAAGATTATTTCAATGATACCCATCTGTGGTTTCAGATCCAATGTATATGATCTTGTACTCCAACACCTTCTTTATTTTATTTTTCTGTAGTATTAGAGAGTTGCCATTCAAAAGTATTACAGACAAAATAATCATTAATGAGTTGAAACAATTTGTTCCTCCAATTTCTGTAAAGCAAGAAAAGAGTGGTATAGACATACATATCCTCGTATCCATACAGCAAGGACCATATGATATTGGCTTAGTTATGGTCAATATTAGTGTCATGGGTATGTATAAGAGAAGAATCACAAGGATTTATAATACCAATTTATATTTATGATTGAGAACTTTCCCATTATCTTCTTGGATCAGGACATTTACAATGGCATTAAAAGGTACTATTGTAAGTCCTAGACATAATTCCAATAATTTTTGTCATTTAAAAAAATGCTTTTGAATCAGGGTTGAGTTAGGTGTTCTAAATTATTTTTCAGGGTTCATTCTTTGTTTTAAAATTGATGCATTTTAGTATGTTCAAAATGTGTAATATAGCCAAAATTCCATCCGAGAGATAAATTTTTTTCCTAACTGATCACCTTAGCTTATTTTGGGAAGATGGTGGAATAGGATAGGCCAGGTTTACCCCTGCTCCAAGAAACAGCTAGAGAATTGACAGAAAAATGACTCAGATGGCAATTTCAGGGTGCAAATGACCTAAGAGGGTCTTCTATACAATCTAGGGAGATCCTGGTTTAAAAAGCTGAGGAATTGAGATACATAGAACTGAAGACCACCCAGCTTGTGAAAAAAGCCTAACCCACCCTTTGCAATGGAGGTCTGGAGCCCCAGAAGTGCATGGCAGGGAGATGGAGACTAAGTAAGCCAAGGCCCATTGCTTGAATGTGCCACACCCACATGTGGCTACCTCCCCCATAACCCACACCCTTCTCCATGATGCATAAACCCAAGCCCTGCTCCCACCACCTGAATAGGACCCATGCATCATTGCCCTACCCCAGTCATTTCCCACACACCCACCCTGGCCTTGCTCTCCTGTCTTGCAAACATACACACCCTCACCCTGCTCTCCAGTCCTGCTCAGACACCAGCACTCCTGCACCCCACCCACTCCCAGAGGCACTTACATGCACATTCATACCACACACAACCCTCTGTCCCATGCACACATGCATCCATGCCCCAACCTCCAGCTCCCCCGCACAAGTGCACACCCTCACCCCACCACCCATGCATGCATGCGCCACATTCCCCCATGCCGGCACTCATGTGCACACCCATGCATCACACCCCCCCAACCCATGAAAAACTGCACCCCCGTGCCAGCCCCCCCATGCACCATGCACTTACATAATCACACACTGCCCCTGCACTGCACAGGCACACACCCACACACTGGCCACACCCCACACTCTGCACATGCACACACCCATGCCCAACCACCCCATGCCAGGACACCCCTACACCTGTGCACTGACCCCCACCCCAGTGTATCTGGACCCTGTCCCCATGCACCCCAACCTCCCTGCTCCAAATCCCATGCCCCAATACCCATAAACCCCATGCTCCATGCATGCACCAATACCCTGTGTGTGCACCCACCCACATGCATCCATACCATGCCCTCCAGGTCCCTATGCCCCACCCACTCTATGCACAACCCATCCACACTGTCCACACTTACACAGCTGCCCAAATCCACCTCCTACAGCACTTTGTATCCATGTCCCAAAAGTGGCTCCCTGCCTCTGAACTTCAAGACCTGCTCAAGCCCTAACCTTCACCCATGGTCCTGCAATGCCACACACACAACCCTGCCCCCCACAACCCACACTCCCGGACACCAGTGTAGCACCCCTTCCTGATGCCTATCCATGCACTGCACCATGCTGCCATCACACCAGGCCCTGAACAATACCCCACATCCTGCCACATGCCCATCCCACAAATAAAAAACCTTAAACTACTGAAGGAAATCAACTTTCAAAGTAATCCTATCAAGATAATTACATGCTTCAAAGGCAACAGAAAATTCACAGATCATGTGAAAATGCACGCAGATATGTCCAGCCTAATGACAAAATTAAAACACTGGAAGAGATATAGATCTTGGAACAACTTGAAGATATCTTAAAGAATTAAAGATATTCATACAACTCTACTAAATAAATTCAACAGGATAATGACATAAAGGGGATTATGAAGACACTAGAAAAGCATAAAAAAGAATTTGAAAGAACAAATAGAAAAAGTCAGATCTTACAGAGATGAGAGATAGAGTAGACCAGATAAAAAATATACTAGAGACACACAACAGCAGATTTGAGGAGACAGAAGAAAGAATAATCAAAATAGAAGACAGTACAATTTCAAATGCACAAAAATACAAACAGCAAAAATGTGAGTTGGAGCTAAGGGAAATGGTGGACAACATGAAGCACACAAATATAAAAATCATTAGTGTTCCAGAAGGAAAAGAGGAAAGGGCTAGAGAGATTAGTTGAAGAGATAATGAGGGAAAAGCTCCCAGCCCTTATAAAAGACATGAATATATGAATCAAAGAAGCCCAATAAAACCCAAACAGAATAAATCCAAATAGACATGCTCCAAGACACATATTAATCAGTTTATCAAATATTGAAGAGAAGCAGAAAATCTTGAAAGCAGCAAGAGAAAAGTGATCTGCTACATACAAGGGAAACCACATAAGACTTAGTTTGGACTATTCAATAGGCACCATAGAAGTAAGAAATATTTAAGATGCTGAAAGAGAAAGAACTCCAGCCAAGAATTCTGTAGTCAACCAAATTGTCCTTCAAAAGTGAGAGAATGATTAAAACTTTCAAAAAGAAATGCTTAGAGAAGTTTTCAATAAGAGACTGACCACACAAGAAATACTAAAGGGAGTCCTGTTGGCTGAAAAAAAAAAAGACAGGAAAGGGAGGTCAGGAGGAGAGCACAGAATTGAAGAGTACCAGTAAGGGTAACATAAAGCATGAAAAGATAAAGAGGAGCAGAGCCACGAGGCTGAGAGAACCACAGAGTCCACCAACCAGCAATTTTTGGAGATTCTGAGAGAGCACAGAATACCACAGAACCACATAACAGGCAGGTGAAGAAGGAAAATGCCTCCCAGAGAGCTTCATAAAACAAGAGACCTGGAGAAAAAACTAGCAGATGCTGCTGTATTCACCATGTGCCCTTCCAGCTGAGAGAGAAATGCTGAACTTCATTGGCTTTCTTGAATCAAGGTATCTTTCCCTGGATGCCTTAGGTTGGACATTTCTATAGGCTTGCTTTAATTGGGACATTTTCATGGCCTTAAACTGTAAACTTGTAACATATTAAATTTCCCCTTTTAAAAAGCCATTCTCTTTCTGGTACATTGCATTCCAGCAGCTAGCAAACTAGAACACAATGCCATCCTGACCAAAAAGAGAAAAAGAAATGTAACAAATAATATATGAGTGGCTGAGAGAGAGTTCACTCAGAGTCAAGAAGCTACTCAGAGGCTACTGCTATGCATGTTTTAGCTAGACATTGCTACTTATCAGGGTTTGCCAAACTCTAACCAAAACCATTCCTGCCAACCCTAAAGAGGACCTAGGACCTTATCTGAGATTCTACAAATTTCCATGCACCAAGATTACTTTCCAGAAACCTAAAACCTCCAGATGGGCTCCCAGGCCAGATAAGTCCTAAAACCCAGAGGGGTCAGCCTCTCCAGAATATCAACTAGTTCCATCCCCCATCCCATATTATCAACAGCCTTTTCCAACATGAAAGAGTTAGAATGGGCATAACCCAAATACCCCTAAAGATTGGGAGAAAAATCAAAGGAGACGGTGGAGTTATAGCAGAAAAGATAGGATTTAACAAATGAGTAAGAGTACTGAATCATTACATTGATATTTCTTTTACTCCAGTGTTTTGGAACAACTAGAAGTAAAAACCTAAAATTGTGGTACTGTAACCCATACCAAACTCTGGAATCTGTTCTATAACTAATTGTTGTAGTATGCTTTGAAATTTATTGCTTTTTTTGTATATATGTTATTTTTCACAAAATAAATAGATAAATATAATGGGTTTTTTGGGTATTTTATTCATCATTTTAACAGTCATATTCATATGGGTAGTCACGAAATTTTCTAGAATTATTTTTTACAATAATCATAATGGGGACCAAAGGTAATATTTTTTAAGTGATAGAATGAATTAAATAAGCTGGAAATCTGGCTTTGAAAATTAATTCCAGGATTGATTTGACTTAATTAATTTAGCCAGAGTGGTAGTTCCTTTTCATCCCAACTACATTCTGTTTGTTTCTCATGAATCTATACCATGTCAAAGAGGACATTTTTCCTGGATTAGAGAAATCTAAATTATACCAATTTAAAATACACTGGTAGTTTTAATCACTTACATGCAATGAATTTTTTATGGATGTCATCTGTCCATAAACCCCACCAAAATCATTCAACCTAATAGTCATACTTTAGAAAGTTACCTGATAAATTCAGTACTTATCATCAGTTATTATTCGATTTTTGTTTAATGATTATTGTGTCAATGTTATTAAGGTTTGTTTACCAGAAAAATTATCATCCATTTTTGTCTTAAGTATTACCTTACCACTGGATGCCTTCTTTAAAATTTAAAATCTCTTTCACAGTTAGTTCTGTCTCTATATTTGGTTGTTTTCTATTTCCTTGAAAAAGGCCATTAACTTATCTAATCTGTTTTATCTATAGTCTTGAAAATCACACAGCCAATTTCAGTCATCCATTTTTTTTCTTCTTCTGTCCAATACATTTTGCATATTGTTTATCCTTCTTTTTCCTTATGGTTTATACTCATTCTTCTTGGAATTCCCTCATTTAAGAGATTGTATACATTTATTCTTATTCTTTTCAAAATAAAGTAACTGAAAATTTAGCGTTGGTCAGCTCTTATATTGGTATAGTATATTCATGCATTCTTGGAATATTAAGAAGTAATTTGGCTCCTTGTATGTAAGAGGTAATTAAGAGTGGAGGCTATGAAACCTATGACAAGTTCAAATTTTCTGGCTTCACAAATTTAAATAAGTTTCTGAATTCTAGTGTCCAAATTTCCTCACCTGTGAAATTGTTATAACAGAATTTAACTCAATTTAAGCCATTTCAATTGTTTGAACATAGTAGGTGCTCAAATAATATATAAAATTTATATGCAATGCTTCTTATGTGCCAGGAACATTATTCTGTGTTCTTGAAAAATATCAACTTCCTTTAATTACCCTAAACAACCCAACAAAGTAGATATGATGTGTCCCCACTTCATAGATGAGGAAAGGCACCAAAAGGTTATGTGACTTGCCCAACATTTGAGAGTAAGTGACTGAGCTTGGATTTCAGATCAGCTGATCTGCATATGGAAAAACTGTTACTTTTTAATTTCAAAGCTTGTAGGTTAACTACTGCTGCCTATCCTGCCACCCTAAAACTCAGTACTTGCAGCAACAATGATTATTTGTCACTCATAAATTTTCACCTGGAGATAGGCTGGATTCAGGTGATGCAGGCTGGGCTCAAATGGAAGTATCTTCTGAACTTGGTTTCGTTTGGCTGGAGTTTAGCTGGCCTAGTCCTGGCTTGACAGGGACAAATCTGACTTATATGCCACACCACCTCCTCTAGGAATTGGAAGTTAACTAGGACGTGTTCTTTTCAAGGCAAAGGCAAAAGCACAAGCAAGCAAGTGGAAACAGTCAAATCCTCTAAGGCCTAGGCATGATGTCACTTCAACCAACAGTCTATTAATCAAAGCAAGTCACATGGCAAGCCAGGGTCAAGTGTGGGGAATTACACTCCACCCATCATGAGGTTGTAGCAAAAGTGTAGACTCAAGAAGACTTGAAAATTGAGGCTAACCATTCAAGTTGCTACTCAAAGTGACCTGGTTTGGTTTTTCTTTTACTTGTTGTTCTTTAATTTAATTTTAGGTCTCTGATCAGATGCAGTGACAAACATGATTCCACTATCAGATAATGATTGAGATTTTCTTGTTAGCAAGTTCTTGATGCATTTTTAAAAGTTCTCCAAAAATTAGAAGGCAAGCTATTTTTAATACTGTTAATTTAAGTTTATCATTAAAGATTAATTTCAATGTTTTCAACTTTATGGTCATAAACTGGGAGTAAAATATGTGTAAGTTTAAATTCTGATACTATAATCATTTTTTTTGTATTTTAAACCTTCACCTTCATTTGTCTTGTTGCTGTAATTCAAAGTAAAGTGTTTTAATGACAATTAAAGCATCACTATAAATAGGGCCAAACAGTGGATAGATTCAGCCTTTCCCTTAAATTATATATGCCACATTGAAAATTAATATCATACCTATTATGTTTTTGTCTCTGTATACCATATGTATTTAACATATCATTTCAAACATATTATTATGATTCATTGATATTGGGAATATTTTATCCAATATAATAGAGGTGGATTTTCTTATAACTCAATGAAAATACAGTCTTTCTTGTTTGTTTATGTCATAGTTTTCTATTGTTTTTCCTCCTAAGAAGTGCATTTAACACACACACACACATCTGTTAATGTGTTAAATATTATTTTAGTTTTGCTTTGGCATCTTTTCAAATACCTTTTGCTGTTTCAATGGCATTCCTTTACTTGTTTTGTTTAACTGTTTATTTTAATGATTAAGTTCTCCTGATAATTTTTGAGCTCACACTCACTTGGCACTCTTGCACCTCTAAGTAGAGCTGTCAGTGAAGAATTGTCAAGGATTCTCCCCACTCATTTCAGCACAAGGCCTTTCAACCATTAATGGTTTCCTTTAATCTAATGCCATCATTACAGTGTGTTCTAGTTTGCTAGCTGCCAGAATGCAACACACCAGAGACGGATTGGCTTTTAATAAAAGGGTATTTATTTCATTAGTTCTTCAGAGGAAAGGCAGCTAACTTTCCACTGAGGTTCTTTCTTATGTGGGAAGGCACAGGATGATTTCTGCTGGCCTTCTCTCCAGGACTCTGGGTTCCAACAACTTTCCCCGGGGTGATTTCTTTCTGCATCTCCAAAGGCCTGGGCTGAGCTGCGAGTGCTGAGATGAGGAATGCTGAGCTGCTTAGGCTGTGCTGTGTTGTGCTCTTGTTTACGCACCAGCCAATTAAGTCAAACGTCACTCATTGCAGCAGGCACGCCTCCTAGCCGACTGCAGATGTAATTAGCAACAGATGAGGTTCACGTACCATTGGCTTATGTCCACAGCAACAAAACTAGGTGCCTTCACCTGGCCAAGTTGACGACTGAATCTAACTACCACACAGTGATATTAGAATATTCTCCTATTTTTTGGAATGTGGACCTCATTAAGCATCATTTCAAATGTAACAAGAACTCTTCCTTATATGGAACTTTTACAAATCATTGTAATGGGAATTTATTTGCGAATGAAAGACACCTGTGTAGAATCTGCCATCTTGTCCAGAAATCCCCAACAGTTACTTAAAAAATACCAGACATTGTCACTTTTAAAAAAATCACTAAATGATATCGATGTAATATATTTTATAACTTTAATCATACCAACAATGTCATTCAAACACCTTTCAAATTTCTTCTCCTTGATTGTATGGAAGGTAGCACAATTTTTATCATCCATCCCAAGGGACTTAAAACTAAATGCTCAATGGGTGGCCCATGGTGGCTCAGCAAGCAGAGTTCTCACCTACCATGCTGGAGACCCAGGTTCGATTCCTGGTGGCTGCCCATGCAGACTAAACTAAACTAAATGCTCAACTTGGTGTGCACAAACCCAGCTGCATGTTTGAGAGAGCACTAGTGACTAGGAAACAAGTATGTCTACCAGGAGTTCCACCTTCTTCATAGTCTCTATTTCTCTTTCTCTATTATTTAGATCTTGACCATCCTTGTGTGAAATTGAGGTTGAAAAATTGGGAGATACTAGGGAACCCAGGCATTCAGTTTCTACTCAATTCAGAATCTCTTGAAACAACTTTAATAAAGGATGAGTTTGATCTTTACTTTCTAAGTATTAACAATAGAACATCATAGCAGTAATACCTTAATATTCTTCCATCAATTGTAACAATGTTACCACACCAAAGTGTCATTAATGTGGGTGGATAAGAAATGTGGAGTTTTTCTTTGCAGAGCTGTGAAATGTTCTAAATTTTATTGTGGTGATGTAAGTACAGCTCTGTGATTATATTGAGAGCCACTGATTGTATACCTTAAATGGACTGTATGGTATGTGATTAAAACTGCATTAATCTTAACAAAAAATTAAATTATTAAACTTGCAATGAAAAAGTTTTGTTATAAGCAAATATAATATTTACTTAAAACTCAAAAATAAAATAGAACATCCCTGAAAATATTTGAAAAGTTAAAAACTTTTCATACCTTAGAAAATTATTAGGTTAATTTTAGGAAGATTGTGGGGGCCAAAGATCTGTTATGAAAATAAACACAAACACCCACAGGCTCTCAATAATTTAGGTTCTTTGACTCTTAAGTAAATACCAGAGGAAAATCTGAGTTGTAACATTAAAAGACAAGAAAAAAATTTATGGTCTGACCCAATCAACCCTTCTTAATTTCTTTGGCTCCCATACACTACATTCAGCCCACTTCAGTTGCTACTTTCTCCACCACTTGGAATGCTTTTCTCCTTTCTCAAATTAATTTATTAAACAGCTTAAGGTCCTCTTCTTGGATGAACCAGCCATTGACAACTTGCTAAGCCCAAGATCTCTCATTCTTCTCAACTCCCTTAGCTTGTAGATCTGCTCCAACAACCCGCAATGAACTGCATTAAAATGTACAATATGTCATATTATATATACTGTTTATCTCCTAACTTAGATATGAGGATAGGAAATCTTTCTTTTTATCCTCTCAACCGACCTTGAGGCAATAACCTAGAAAAACCTTAACCTGGCTTGCATATTAGACCATGTTACTCATTATATGTTCATATCTATGGGAAATTACTGTAATCAAGCTAAACAATACTTTTAATACCAGAGGCTGGCCTTGGTTAGAGTATTTGAGCTAACAGTGGATTCTGGAACATATCATTGTTCTAAATGTTCTCCATGGGCAATTATATTTGTATTTTCTTCAGTTATTCATCCTAAAATAATACCTTAATGAGAATTCCTATTGGTACCTCTAGACAATAATTCTGAAGAGCAGATATTGGAGGCACTTCTTGGAAAGCAGCTTCTCCTAGGGACCATGCTAATCTACTGCAGTTCAAATAAGTTAATATCCCATTTCTACCAGCAGCTTCTACTCATCATCTCCCCGAGCCTATCTAAGCCCATCAAAGGGAGATCTGCACAATATTATGGAAATATCTACCACTGACACCAAAGAGGTTTGCCTTCTATTTAAGCCCTAAGAAATCTCTAGACACAGACCTCTCATAAATTTTAACATATTTCTAAAGACCAATGCTTCAAAACATAGACCTTATGCCTGGATTGGAGGTTGCACATTCTTATTCATGTTACATTATCTCCTTGGCATAGGATGAATCCTCATATTGTCTCACAGGGGCTACAATCCTTCTTCTATAATTTCTGGCCATATGAAAACTCATGAAGATTTGGCAAATGCTTCTAATACTTCTTCACACACACTACTTAGTGACTCAAAAAATTAAGGCCCAAGGAAACTTTAAGAACAAATGATTCCAAGGGATAATATGTAAATATTGTGAGCATAGGCATATATCAGCTTAGTCAAGTCATGGAATTTTGGCAAATCAGTTTCCAGTTCTGCCAAATAGAAAGCTGGAATCCAAAGTTTTATTTCACTGTAAGGTTACAGATATGGGTAACTGGTGAGAGTAAAGAACCCCAGCTGTCTAATTATCTAGATAGCATTTCAAACTTCCTGGGAAAATATCATCATTACAGTAACAGCCATTGTATAAAATCCATTGCGTCATTCCATAAAACCATAAATCTCCAGAACATAGAGCATTGAACACAGAAAGAGAGAATTATATGAGAGAGAATTAAACCATTTATCCATGCTTGTTTTTAGTATCTACAGCATGGAATATTCAGTGAATGTATTCAGTGATTCTATTACAATGATTTCTCACATATGAAAATCTATATCTTTACACAAATCTTGCACAGAAATATCAAAAACTATCTGATCATGTGAACCCATCATCTATGTCAATAAGGCCAAATTTTCTGGTCTTAATAGGAGAGATAAGCAGAGTTTAGAGTTTCACAGTACCAGATCTTACTATTGAATATGACATGGAATTCGAATATTATCAGAAATCTCCACCAAACTATAGCTGTAAGGATTAAATCATTAGACAGACATAGAAATAAATGATACTGAACATACCCCTCTTTCTATACTTCTTGATCATTCAAATTGCATCCTCCTCCCTTAAGCTATGACTGATTGAGAGGAGGATATGATGAGCTTCATAGGTGATCACCACTGAGACATGTCTTAGACCTTAGCTAGTTCAGATTGGTCTTTCCATGAAGCACAGCCAGGCCAACTGAATAGCTTTGTTTCTCTCCAAAGGATCATACCCTCTTTTTGTTCTTTTTCATCTGGTCAGAAACACAAAACAATTGATGGTTACCAACAAGTCTGTATTATGTGGCATCAGGGTAATTAGATGACAAAGTTTCTGGATTCCTGGGACACTCCCAACCACCAGTCACTAGGTTGAAAGGATTGAGATTGAGAGAGCACCAAACTCAGAAGGAAGCAAAAGGGATTCTAAACCTTATGTTTCACAAATACCTGTGGCTAGATTAATAAATGAAATAGTCATCCCTAATGTACAGTAAACGTAATGACTTCCAGGACTTAAAGATATTTTGTTTCCGTGGCATCAACTCAGATTGGTCCATAATGGCATATTATTTGTATCAAATAAAGCATACTTTGTCTATACACAGTATGAACTTTTAAAATTCCCATTCATGTGCATATTATTGTGGACAAAGACGATTGATTCTGACTTCCCAAATCTATCACGTATCTCACAGTTTGTGACCTTAGAAATGTCCTCTCTTCTTTTGCAACTTCTTCAAGGCTTCTTTAATCTCTCTGTTCCTCAGGCTGTAGATCAAGGGATTCAACATGGGAATCACCACAGTGTACAAAACTGATGCAAATCTGTCAACACCGGAAGAACCACTAGAGCTATAACTCAAATAAACAAATATACCTGATATATAGAAGAGTGAAACGGCAGTCAGGTGAGAAGCACATGTGTTGAATGCCTTGGACCTGCCTTTAACTGAAGTGATCTTCATAATGGAGATGATAATATAACCATAGGATAGCATGATAATTAGGACATTTGCTATACCAAATATCATTGTCAATATAGCAAGCATGACTCGTACAAAGAAAGTGTCAGTGCAGGACAAGATTAACAATTGAGGAATGTCACAGAGAAGTGGTTGATAACATTTGGTCCACAGAAATGGAGCTGAAGCAAGGCACACAATTGGGAAACAGAAGCAGAGAGTCCAGCCATATAGGCTCCCAGTGCCATCCAAATACAGATGGTGAGTGACATGATGGATGAGTAGAGAAGTGGTTTACAAATGGCAGCGTATCGGTCATAAGCCATGGCTGTCAGGAGACAAGCATCACTCAGTCCCATGGTTGAAAAGATGAAGTGCTGAATGATACAGCCAAC
Source organism: Myrmecophaga tridactyla (assembly GCA_004026745.1). Taxonomy (NCBI): domain Eukaryota; kingdom Metazoa; phylum Chordata; class Mammalia; order Pilosa; family Myrmecophagidae; genus Myrmecophaga; species Myrmecophaga tridactyla. Next base: position 14,291 of record PVIY010039709.1, read on the forward strand.
AAAGGAGATTGTTTGGTGCTCTTGGAAGAAGTTGAAGAGCATTTTGGGGGCTGTGGAAGTAACATAGCAGATATCTGTGAAGGACAGGTTACTAAGGAAGAAGTACATGGGTGTGTGGAGGTGGGAATCCATCTTTATTAAGAGGACAAGAAACAGGTTCCAGGTCACAGTCGTAATATAGATCAGCAGGAATATAACAAAGAGCACAACTAAGATCCTGGGAAAATCTGAGAATCCCAAGAGGATGAAGTGGGTGATCCCTGTATTATTTCCTCCTCCAATCATTGCCTCAGTGCTTCTAAAATCAGAAAGGAGACAAAGAACTGCATTGCTGAGACAGGAAAATAATACACTTATTTTCATATTTACCAGAATTTTCCTCGAATGGTTGCTTGAAAGTACATACTTTGATATCCTTCTGGCAAAAAGAATCCATCTTTTGACCTCAAAGTAGCCACGAAGTAGCTTCTCAGAACTTAGAAATCCAAATTAATTTATGTGGTTTCATGAGAATTAATAGTGATATTTTAAAAGTTGAGTGGATACTTAAAAACTGTACTATAAGAAATGCAGTTATTATTTTACATAAAGTAGAGATCATTGGTTAAAATGAAAGTCTCCTAAAGGCCTCTGTGAGTTCAATAATGAAAACAAATGCACAATTTCCTAGAAAAATTTTGAACTAGACCTTCTATTGTAGATTGTCAATGGGATTTTATAATTTCTACCTTTGCTTTTAGGAAAAAATGGTAGTCCTTTCTATGACAGTGTTTCAAACTTTACTGCAAAAGTATTTAATACAACCAATGCAAAATGGCCTGGAAAATATCACAATTTGCAATTCTGATCATTTTTGGCAGGACTAAAGCATGTTTACCTAAAAAGTTGTAGGATCACTCCTCTAAGGAAGTCTTCAGTTGAAGGTTATTAAAGGTGGATATGTACAGTTCACTATTGGCCCCAACTACTATCTAAATATTAGAGTATTTACCTACTGGAAAATAGCATTGAACTGCTGTTAATGGTTTTAACTTTGGAGTTTGGGTTCTGGTACTCTTTCATTTTATGAACATGTCCCAATGTTTTAAATACACTAAATGTAGAGTGACTCATAATTAAATGAGGCCAGTAAGAACCTCTGAACTACAATATTATGGGAGAGCTATAAGAGAAAATGGTGCAAGTGTTCAGCACACAGTTCAATACATAGTAACTGTTAGGTCCTTTGTTGGCTAACATTACCATTGGTTGCTAAGAGATGCCCATGGTTGACAGTTCTACATGTGGATAGCAATGCTAGTGGTGCTAGAGTTTAATGCATTAATTGGGGAAAGTTGAGACATCATCATTCCTGTAAACAGTTGGGCATTGCTTCCAGGCAGGTGTAGGTTTGGACCTAATAGTCATGTAAGACAAACCATCCTGGGCTATGAAGATAGAAAACAACACAAAGAATTTTCCATTCACTTTGAATGAGTTCAAGTAAATTGAGTCAATAGACAGCCAACATCAAGCTATGATAGGCATTGTCATACAGAAAGTGTCAAGTAAATTTATCATTTCCAAAAAATAATACAGAAATATATTCCTTACATTTTATAGCTATGGTCAATATGATTTTGTTCACTAGCAGATTTGTAATAGATCACACTTGTTTGGCCTGCTCCATTCCTATCTAGCATTCCTGGAGATTGAAGAGAAAATCAGTGACAAAATCCAAGAAAATTTTGAAACAGATTAATAATTATTGAGGAGCTGAACAGTCATGTATTAAAGATATGCTTGTGGGTGGGCCACGGTGGCTCAGCAGGTAAGAATGCTTGCTTGCCATGCCCGAGGACCCGGGTTCGATTCCCGGTGCCTGCCCATGTTAGAAAAAAAAAAAGATATGCTTGCAGTAAAACTAAATTGATCTAATAATGAATAAATTTTAATGGTATCATAGATTAAAGTAATTTATTATTATTGTAAGAATAGACATGCTAAAAAACACATAGAAATTAAGGAATAATTACAAGTGTTGGCAAAAATGTAATATATGAAAAAGTTAAGATCTTACGTAAGTGGGGAAAGCATAAACTCTCATAATGGTGAGAGACATGGCTCACTATGGATAAAAGAAAAATAGATATGCATTTCTATAACCTTTGAATGGAAACTATTTCTGATATATAACACAACAAAGAAACTATAAGAGAAAAAATTCAATAACAATTTAAGCTTGGTTACTGCAGAAAACTCATATATGAAAAGTACTTAAAATATAGTTGATAAACTGGGAATAAACAATACAAAATTTTTAAAATGTACAATTGCCATTAATATAAAATATGACAAATAATCAGCATTCTCATATACTGCTGTTGACTTCACAAAATTGTTCTATACACACACAACACATTTTATGAGACTATAGTGAAAAATGTTAAAAACAATTAGTAAGATGATTTATTCTTCTCCTGTATTTTATCAATACAAGTCCTCAGATATGTTAACCAAGATTAGTTACATTCCTTGAAAATATAAGTCCTCCCAGACATTATTCCCCAAACATCATGATAATTTATCAAATCAATGAGAAGTCCAACTGTTGACAAATCAGTTGCACTAAAGTTCTTAATTTATTAATAAAATTCAGTGAAAAAGACAGCCATAATTAAGTATAGACTATGTAATCATTTATAACCAGAAGATTAGAATTTAGACATTATTTTTTTTTACATGGCTAGGCATCAGGAAAGGAACCTGGGTCTCTGACATGGCAGGTGAGAACTCTGCCACTGAGCCACTGTTGCCCCCCAGACATTATTTTTTTATTCATGATAAAATCATTCTAAAATTTGGTAAATGGGAGAAAAGGAAAAAATATATACACTAACTCTCTCTTTGATGACCTCTTTTCCATGTTTTGCCACACAATTTGGAGAAACAAGTGACAAAGAAGATTTACCATGTGCATCTAGGTAATCAAAACTTCTTGCAGTGTTGATCTAATTAGGACATTGTCAGTTTCCTAGGTTGTGCTGGGTTCAAAATGAGGCAAATATATATATATATATATATATATATATATATGGGGAATGTTTCTGGATGAATATGACAATGTAAGTAAAGGAAAATAATAAGGGACAGTTAGGCCAAAACTACTTGTGCTTGGAGTGGGTGTCTCTGATATTAGTGTTCCCCAGTCTATCACTTCCAGATCCTCGGGGCCTTCAGACATAAAACTGGAGAGATATTTGAAAATTTTGAAACAACATAATGGAATCACACAAGTACTGTGCTATATTATATGACTTTATGTCAGCAATGACTCGGTTTGCCTCTTGCTAAACAAATTACGAGTCGATGCTGTGTTTCTAAATGGAAATCAAAGCATTATTATTTCAAAAGCAAAATTCTCAAAGGTAAAAAATGAATTAAAAGAAGTCTTGAAGTAGAGGAAGTTGGAAAGCATAAACATGCATTTTTTAATCATAGAACTTTCTCATACATGAGTACTTTATTATGTCATTATATGACATTATGTGAATTTTGACTCAATTTCTCTTCTAACACGGATATTTTGAATCAATGTTGTACACTTCAATGAAAATCAAATTATTATTTCCAAAACAAAATCCTCATGGGCAAAAACTAAATTAAAGGAGTCCTTGGAGTGGAAGAAGTTGGCAAACATCGACATGCATTTTTTGATCATAGGAAATTCCCTTGAAATGCATTAAAGTTCTATTTTTTTATTTCATTCAGTTTTTATGGTCTGTCAGGCAGAGTCTCATTTAATTCTAGAGTCTCCCATTCCCAGTTTGAAAGGTTAAAAAGCAGAAGGTAACAAAGTTCAAGACCACATCCTTAAGAAATTACAGAACTAGAATCCAAACACCCCACTGGACCCCAGGATATTACCTGAAATTTTATATTTGAGGTTATTATTTTCAATGAAGTTTAGAAAGCCAAAAAAACAGCTTCAAGAATTTGGTTAATGAGGTAAAGAGAATCTGTCGAGGAATCCTAGGTGGGTGCGTGGAAGTAAGGGTTCCACAAAAATCATTGAAGGTGAAACTGGGGACAATGACCCTTGCTCCACGTAGGTCCTAATGGAAGATTTGCACAGATATTAAAATAACACAGAATCCACTGGCCTCACGTGTTCCTATCTTACTTAATTTTAACCAGATGGCACAAGAACATAGAGCTCCATCCAAGTTATAATTGCTTATTTCTTTCCTATACGAATTTTTCAGGTGGTCTTATTGCACCACATTATCTGCCCATTTTTGCCTAGAAGACAGCTTTCACTAATAGCAAGAGAGATTCATGCAAGAAGGTAGCATTTTTGAATGTGCAGTAAAGGTAGATGTGAAAGGAGAAAAGGCAATTTGAGGGAGCGTATTCTCCAGGTAATTGCTACCTGGTGTCAAGGTTAACGCATTTTTCTCTCTATAGGTTTCATGCCCCCACTTTGCCTTGTCCCTGATGGATTATTGCTTCCCTTCCCAATGCTCCTATAATGAGCTCATGACCATGGGCTTTCCTTTCTCAACTTTGAAGTCATTGGAGCTAGAAAGGACGTGAATATAGCCTAGTCCAATACCCTCAATTTGCAGTTGAGGAAGCTAAAGCCAGAGACACTAAGGGATTTGCTTGGGATGACACCACTAGCTAGCAATATAACTTGATAATAAAGTGTATATATATATATATACACACACACATATATAAATGCACACTTCACTGTCTACAAAACACTTTCATTTTTGATAGCTGTATACAAATATTTTCTCATATACCTTACTTAATTTACTCATCACAGTAGCCTGTAGAGCAGACAGGACACTATTTCCTGTGAAAAAATGAGGAAGTTGAGGCACCAAGGAATTCAATAAGACTAATTTATGACAGAGGCACAGCAATATAGTTTCCGTGGTGGACTTTGGTCAACGAATCTGGGTTGAATTCTAGCTGTAACATTTTCTGATTGTGTGGCCTTGAGCAATATAATGTCTCCAAGCCATGTAAAACTAAAGAGACTTCATAGAGTAGCACTTCAGAGAGAGAATTATATTGGATAATCCTTATCAGAATACATAACATATAGTAGTTATAATTTCTGTTTTCTGTCCTGGATTTTTTGCTTACACATTTTTCTGCATTTCTAGTCATTCATTTTTAAATATCCACTTAAAATCATTCCAAAAATATTAATTTTTAGAAGGAGTTCACTTCCCTTCCTCTTATCAGGAACACAGACATATTTTAGATATGATATCATACTTGCTCTCACTTTTTCAGACAAAAATATCTAGTAGGAAAGTAGTCAAATGGATCCAATGAGTTAATTATTTGAGTAACCCTTAATAAACCCTAATTATGTTTATTAGGGTTGATTATTGATTAACCCCACAGTAGATTAATTGATTAGCCCTAATTATATTAATTAGTTCTTATTGATAGAATAGAACTTATATTGTCCCCCTTACAATTATTGTAGTGATTTAATCCTTTCAATGAACAGCTTCTTAAGACAATTTTGAAGAAACAATAACAAGAGTATGACATTTAGGCATGGTATCAAACCAATGGAGGGAATATATTTGGTCAGTAAGACCATTTATGCTCCACAAATCACATTTTGTGATATTTAAAATAGATCGTTGCCTACAATAAAAGGCATGGTAGGCCTCAATATGACCTATATTCCATTTATATATGGGGATAATTTCTTACCTGACAATGTCATGTGAGAAGGGAAAAAAATAAAATCTATGCAATAGAACCACAGGAAGTATAAAATGTTGGAGAAATGATCAGGAAATAGGTATAAAACCTGGTCTATAAACTCTGGCATGGAAAAAATACCTCTTTGTCAAAAAATTAAATTCTCATCATTGGACTCTGAATCTCCATGTTATCCCTGCTTGTGATTTCTCTGTAATTCTCTTCTCAACATTAAAGCATTGGTAATTCTAGTGTGTTCAGAGCTCTGGGGCCTACATCCTGCCTCATTAGACACATTGCAACTCCCTTCTTCCTGAGGTCTTGCTCAATCTCAGGGGTGGTATGTTGGAGATCTTTTCTCTCCTTCACATTGACACCAGTCCAGGGGATGCAAAGTACTAAGTATTCAAGCTAAATGGTAACTAATCACATGAATATTTTTGCACTAGACACTCTATGCAAGACACTGTATGACACATGTAGGCATGTGTGGAATTTAGTTCATCCCCTAGGGCCACTATTAAAGAGCCAGGAACTGTCTGTAATAATGGTTTGGAGACTTTCATGATTAAATGCACATCACACAGCCAGGAACAGGTGGAAGGGGTGAGATCACAGCAGAGGATGGTAAGTAAAAATTCCACACTGTGGAGGCTGGTGCCCCTCCCCCATGGGTAGAGCAGTGTATCTTGGAGTCTCACTCCACTGGGAAACAGGAGGGATACCTCCTCTACTAGGAGGAAGTGAAAGAGCTCAACCAAGCTTCAATTGCAGACTTGACTAACAAATTCAGGTTGCTAAATACAAGCCCTGAGCACAGATAAATTTATTGGGCAAGCATAAAAGAAACCAGGAGGTCTCTCCCCAGCAGAAAGGAGACATGACTGGGGAAAAAAGAGACTTTTGGAGCCAGCTGAGCTCAGAATATTGGAAAAGGCCTGTGTCCCAAGAAAGGGGGCTGATGGAGCTTGGTACCAACTAAAGCTTTTGACTGGTGAACCTGAGGGGCTGGGGAGTGGAATGGAATAGTACTTTTTTCTCTTCCTTTTTTTCACCATTTAAGAAAGAAGCAGGCATTCCCAGTTTTCAGCCCTACCCAAGGCAAGGGACCTAAGGGACACCTGAGAGACAAAGTAACTAATCAGGTGAAGGAGATAATTCCCTAAATGGTATGTTCCCCCAAGAAAATGGGGAGGCAGGGTTCAATGCAACTGGTGGCTCTCATTCAAAGAATTAAAAACCCATGGGCTAGGATATCAACAGTTTTAACCTACAAAAAAAAAAAAAACAGAGCCCAGAGCCCAGCCTGTCTCAAACACATTTCTGCCAGCTGGGAGACAGGGGACTGCTTAAGAGACCTGTAATTTTTCCAGCCTGTATGGAACAGGGATTGAAGAGTGGCTCTCACCCCCTCCCCCAAAAAAAGAAAGAGGCAGGAAAGCCAGGCCCAGAACAAGTAGTGACTATTATTTAGAGAATTCAGATCCTAGGAGATAGAAAACAGAAAGTGTTTAGCCACATTCAGCCTCAGCCTCTGTCTCAACCATGAACCTGACAGGGACAGGGTCTACTGGGAGTTAAACGTAGCATACCACTTTATACTGGTGGGGAGCAGCAGGCTGACAAGTACAAGTCTTGGAAAGGGACTGTGCCAGTTGAAAAAGATTATGTATCCTAGAAAAGCCATGTTTTAATCCTTATCCATCTTATGAAAGTGGGTGTTTCTTTTAATCCTTATACATCACTATAGGTTGGAAACTTGATTAAATTATCTCTGCATAAACTGTGAAACACCCAGTTGTGAGTATTGACATTTAACTAGATGGAGATGTGACCCCACCCATTCCAGGTGGATCTTGATCAGTTTACTGGAATCTTCTAAAAGAAGAAACATTTTGGAAAAAGTTTTAGAGCCGCAAGAACCCAAGCAGCCAGGATCTTTGGAGATAAAGAAAGAAAACACCCCCAGGGGAGTGTCATGTAATAAGAAGCCTGGACAGAAAGCTAGCAGATGTTGCCATGTTCACCATGTGCCTTTCCAGTAGAACATCATCAGCCTTCTTCATCCAAGGTATCTTTCCCTGGATACCCTACATTGGATATTTCTATAGCCTTGCTTAAATTTTGACATTTTCACAGCCTTAGAACTGTAAATGTGCAACTTAATAAATTCCTTTTTAAATAAGCCACTCCATTTCTGGTATATTGCATTCCAGCACCTTGCAAGCTAGAACAGGAACTTTGCAAATACTTCTTTATTCACTGCTTAAAGTACTCTGGGATATATTGGGGCATCAACCTAACTTGGACAAACCAACAAAATCTCACATCCTATTCAAGATCCCATGTACTTACGGTGTGCAACTAAACTGACCACACAAGTTAAATTAGGAAATGTACTACCCAAAATATAAATTTTGCACCAAATGAACATCTCTCCCTTTGGTCTCACACAGAATTTGTAGTTTTAAGATATGAATGATATCATCCTTCACCCTATATTCTGCTTCACATTAGTCCTATCCAGATTTGCTTCACTCATATCTCCACTTGAAATCTGATCTTTTTAAACAGTTCCTGTATGGAGTACTGCTGAGTTTCGTAGCACTGGAGCTCTAATGCTGAGTCTCAGTTGTCATACAAATATGCAAAGTTTCTGGGAATGACCAGATTATAAATAAATAGCTCAGTAGCTCAGAATTTAGAAATAACAGTTACAACTCCTGAATATGATGTAACAGCTGTAAGAGTCAAGATGGATCTTAATTCATTTACTGTACTCCTTTAATAAAGGAAACACTTTGGAGGATGCTAAGTCACTTTCAGAGCTCACAGAGATGCAGTCACTTGGAGATGCTTGGAGTGAAAACAGAAAGAG
>PVIY010039710.1:0-22915 GCA_004026745.1 Myrmecophaga tridactyla
AACAGCATTTTGAAAATTACTATTATTTTTACTAATTAACAAGTGCTTTTCCCACAAAGAAAAAGCCATGTCACTGCCCACATATGCTATTTGGACAAGAGGGCAGCCTGGAAAGCTGGGCCAAACAGCAGGGAGCAGGGGCGGTGGATTTCTTTTTTCACCCCAACGGGTTGGCTGGTCTGTAATCAGGGCTCTGTGTAGATTGCCCTAATGACAGAGCCTAACCTCACCTGGCTTCCTGAGCGGACACATTCTTTCCCACTTGGATCACAGAATGCTATTCTCATCCTCAAGGGCGTGGGCCCTTTCTAGCTCATTGCATACACGGTGGAAGATCTGCCCTGAGTCACTTTATCTTTGGCACAGACCATCTGATTGCTAAAACAGGATTTTTTTCTTCTCACCTCCTTCGGCTGGAAGAAAACACCCTCCTGTGCACTTCTGCTGTCTTGCCCAGGTAAATAACTTCAAAGGTTATCAGAGTTGTTTTCCCTCTATAATGTTGGGGAAGCAGATGAGCTGGAGTACAGAGTTTAGACGGAGCATGCTGAACCTTTGACTTCTATTCTGGTGGGATTGCCAGGGCATGAAAAATAGTTTTAATAAAAAAAGTGTGCTGGTAATTTAAGTCTTGAGGATCTGTTAATCCCTCCATATAAACAAACACACACAAATATAATATATAATGTACATACACATATAACACAAACACACACACAAATATGCATGTATGTGTATATCTATAGACAGATATATGCAAATATGTTAATACCCATAAATGTTTGACAATTTTTTTTTTTTATTAGGGATGCTCTTTGCTGATGTTTTCTTTTGATTCTTCTCATACATTAGCAAAATGGAGATGGAAACAGATCAAGAACAGACATTGTAACAGCTTTTCCTCTTCAGGAGAGATTCATGACAGGAGCTTCAGCCTCTCAGTGGGGCCGGGACCCATGCTATGTTCTTTGTTCCTTGGGGACCATTGTCATGGCTGGGAGGGAAGTGACATTTATGTGCACCTGGTATGGGCCAAGCGTACGAATAACCACTTTGGTTCCCAAAGAGCATGTTTGAAGACCTTCAGTTGATACCAGACAAAGGTAGTGAGTTCTCTGCTTGATGACTCAATTGACTGATTCCTGAGACACGGGGTTTCAAAGAGAGAAAGAGTTTATTGCTAGATGCAAAGCAGATCAGATGACCTAGTGGCCCAAAAATCTGTCTCCCCAAGTTTAGGGGGTTCAAAGATTTTATGGATTACATGGGGAGATGGAGTTGTTCCATTACAATAGTAAGTATAAACCAGGGTGAGACTAGGCTAGAATAACCATTGCAATAGTAAGTATAAACAAGGGTGTGACTAGTTCAGCTTTAGTAATCTCAGGTATTAACTTTTTTTAAAATATAGAAAGAAAAAAACACCTATATAATGATTCAGCAACTATAATTATCCCTTAAATCTTAATTTCTCAGTTAAAACTCCTCCCTCTCATTTGATAATTATCTTTCAATCTTTAGGGATATCTGGGCGACGACTCTTCTATTTCTTCTTGCTGTAAAGAGCTGTTGACATTATGGAGGAGAGGGATGAAACTGGCTGTTGTTCTTGGAGAGACCAGTACTTCTGGGTTTTAGAGTTTATCTGGCAGTGGAACAATCCAGAGGTTTTAGGTCTCTGGAAAAAAAAAAATAAGTAAAACTTTTATACAACTCAGCATTTCCAGGAACACTATTGGTTGGGGCTTGCCATACTGTGGCAGTTTGCAAAACTGTTGGTTGAAGCTTACATAAGAATAACATCCAGATTGACTTCTTGACTCAACTTGAAATCTCTTAGCCATTGAAATTCTATTTCTTTTCTTTTACGCTTTTGACCAACCAATCCTATGATGCCAGGGCCAGGCTTATCCCTGGGAGTCATGTCCCACATTATCAGGGCCAGGCTTACACCCCTGGGAGTCTTGTGCCATGTACAGGGAGGTCAGAATTTGGCTTAGATAGAGATCACCTCTGAATGACAAAAGAAGGTCTCTGGGGATGACTCTTAGACATTAATTATAAGTAGGCTTAGCTTTGCCATTACAGAATGAGTTTCATAAGGGCAAGCCTCAAGATGGAGGGCTTGGCTTATTAAATTTGGAGTCCCTAATGCTTAAGAGACTATCAGGAATTCCCCAGGTGGGGAAGTTTACTTTTAAATTTTGTTTTTGCCTAAAATACTTTGAAATACATCAGGGTATAACATTTACTTGTGTAGAATATCAAGATTTTTTTCCTTATTGCAGGTTTCACATCATATAAAACTGAATTAGATTGTTTAAATTAACTGACCTGACTTTTTTTTTTTAAGAAAACCTAGCCACAATGTCATCATCACACTTGACAGAATACAACAAATCCTTGATATCATCTAACGCCCAGTTTGGGTTCAATTTTTCCCAACTTTTCTTAAAAAATGCGTTTTAAACAAACATTAAAGTAAATTTAGTAGATTGAAATGCTAGTGATCAGTGAAAGGGAAGGGTAAGGGGTATGGTAGGTATGAATTTTTTTCTGTTTTCTGTTTATTTCTTTTTCTGAATTGATGCAAAATGTTCTAAGAAATGATCAGATCATGATGATGAATATGCAACCATGTGATGAAAAAAAAGAATGTTCATATTATATTTTGATTGGTTTTATTAACTACAATTTAAAAAATGCGTTTTACAGTTGGTTTGTTTGAATCAAAATACAAACAAGGTTCTAAATCTACATTTTGGTTGACAAGTCTTATAAGTCTCTTTAAACATTTACTGTTTCTCCTGCCCTAGAACATTTTCTTTCGTATGCCATTTATTTGTTGAGGAAAAAGAAAAAAAAGAAAAACCGCAAACTGGGCTATTTAACTTTTTGGATTTTCCTTATTCTAAACTTGACAGATTACATCCTCAGGGTATCAATTAATATGCTTTTCTACCCCTTACATTTCCTATAAACTGGTAGATCAAGATGCTTAATTAGATTCAGGTTCAATTTTCTAGACACGCATATTGCATAGGAGGTTCTTATATCTTATCTGGCTGTCTGTTCTACTTTTAGGAAGATTCATCAGTGGGTTTGGGAGTTGGCAGCCTGATCCGCCTTTCTAAGGAGGGCAGCTTTTGTGTGGAGCCCTGGGGAGGTGCAGGGGTTCACTGGGGCCTTGGCAGGGGTCGCACTCAGGTATTCTCAACTTGAGATTCCTGTTCAGAGAGTCTGAGCTGGCGCTGCCTAAGTTTTTCCTATGATAGTGGCAAAAGCTCTTCCTTCTCTTGACCAAGCTGCCTGCTTTGCTCCTCGCAGGCCCCTGCCGGCTCCGGCCCCATCCTGAGTACCTTGAAACTAATCGTGCATTGTGGGAATGCAGAGAAAAACAACTCAGACTGCAGGAATAAACAGGAAAAAACCCAACTTCAGACCCGAAATATCCTATATGCAAACTCACTCCCAACACTCCCTCTCTCACCCTATTACCCAGGTGCCTGAAAGGCTCTGAAATGGGCAGTTCCTTATCTCCGTCCTCTTCTCTCCCAGCCCTAACAGGCTCCAGGCAGCCTAATTACCACAAAGGAAAACACTCCAGCCAAGTGGCCCTAATCACAACCTTAGTAAATCACTCACCTATCCCAGTGACCAGAACCCTTCACTATCTTCCAGTGCTTTTTTTCTGACACACTCCAAGCCCTTAAAAAACGTTCCGTCCTTTGTTTCAACAGAGTTCTGCTCTCTCTCTCCCTCGTTGTAGCATCCTCTGGATAAAGTCATCCTTACCTGTTTAACATTGTCCAGTACTTTTTTTTTTTTTGACAAAGGGCTGGTACGTGCTCTGGAACTTTTACGAAGTGGGATTCAGGTTTCCATGAGCATTTTTTCTGCTCTTTGGCCTTCCCGAGGATAGGACTTGCAAGCCAGGTCCTCCAACTTGGGCTGCCGGCCCTGCTGTATGGAGCCAGTTAATAGAGATGGGTTATGCGACCCATTCCTGGAATTGTGAGCTCAGGGCCACATGATGCCAGGAAAGCTCTGGACAGTAGATTAAATTGGTTGCTTTCTGGTGGGCTGTCCTTGGTTTCCTGGCCACGGTTATAAGTGGTTAATCGTTGCTCTCTGTCCAGAGTGGGGCCCGGGGGCATCTGCATCAAGGAGTCCTGCAGAGGTCTGACTGCCTGAAAATTCAGGCTCACCCATCTCTGCCTTCCCCACGAACAGAGGTAAATGTTTCATTCTTTGCCACACCCAAGATAATTGGATGAAAACTCATGTGTGCCTAAGGATGTTTGAGGGGCCAGCTGTGCTCCTAGGGGAGATCTTGAGGAAAGGCATCCTTGCTCCAGGAGGCTGCATCCCGGGCCCTGCCCTGGCCACCAGCACTGGGTTTGTGAGGCTCAGAGTGGGGCCCCTTCTCTTCTGCACCCTGTTGTCCAGAAACAAACATGGGGTTGCTGCCCCCTCCTCCAGGCAGCCTAGATGTGACTTAAGCTTGATGTCATTGTACATGTCTGATTCCAGGAGCAGGGTGACTCTGCAGGAACTTCCGGGGCCTGGCAGAGGTCGCTATTTTGGGGTCAGGCTGGGTGGGAGCAGGGAGAGGTGTTCACCTGGCAGTTCAAGCAGAGATGTAGGAGGGAGACTGTGCATCCTATGAGGGGAGGGGACTGGAGACCACAGGTGGAGATGCTAAACCAGAGGAGCACAGAGAGGCTGCATGGTGACCTTGAGCCATGAGGTTAGGAGCTGATGAGCCTGGGAACCAGTCGGGATGAAGCAGATAGAACAGGGCATAGAGGTTCAACCAAAGTGCATCAAGGAGGAGATTAACGGAGGTGAGCAAAACAGATATGTCTCCTGCCAGTGTCCGTCCAGCGGGAGACCAATATTACAACAAAGAAGAACTCTCTCCTTACAAATTGGAGATGTATCATTCAGAGAAGTAGAGGAACTATCAGAGAGAATAGAGAATAGCTTAGAAGGGGCAGGGAAGGGCAGGAGGGGCCCAGGTCTGACTTGCAAGTAGGCTGAACCGGCAGGGCGGGGGGCCTGGAAGCAAGTAGCCCAGCTGGAGACGCCAGGTGCGGAGCGCAGGATGCAAAAAGGCTGGTGTGGAATTAGCCTGAGTGAAGCGGGAGCGGTCAGCGGGGCAAGGGGATGAGGCTGGGGAGGTAGGCAGGGCCAGACCATGCTGGGCCTGGGGGACCCGTGAAGGAGCCTGGAGCTTATTTCCCTGTGCGATTGCGCAGCAGGCACCTGCCCTCATGGCGCGACTTAGGACCACCAATCATATTTATTGGTGTTGTTATCACTATGTTTAATAAAAACCTCCCACAGAATTTTACATCCTACGAAAGTTTGAAAGGAGATCCCCTGGCATTTTTGCAAGGTTGTTCTGAAGGTGAAAGGGGAGATTGTGTTCATCTCTTCTATTTTCTGGTATTTTGCAAATTTTCTCTAAGGCTTTTATCAATGTGGCTGTCACAGGAGGAAAGAGCCCTGAACAGGGAAGCTCCCTGCACTGATGGCCAAGTCCCTGGTCCCAGCTTCCTCCCGACATGGAGGCAGCTATCCCTGGGGATGGAGGTGGCTCAGCTGGACAGTCCAGGGCACAGCCCCAGGGGGTGGCGGCTGCTGTCAGCTCGGGGCCCCATGCCGGCCAGGAGTCCATTCCTCTTTGCCGGCCTGGTTCCACAGACCAACCTCAGAGGGTACTTCTCCCCTCGGGAAAGCCTCCCATTAACAGAGGACAAAGCCCGATGGGGTGATATCTACGGCAGCACCACATTTGGGGGGATAATAATTGGGCTTGATGGCTTTCCAGGAGGGAGGAATAACCGTGGAAGGAATTACCTTCTGGAAGAGGGAGATAGAAAGGGGAGCCTCTGTGTAGCAGATTCTGGGCTAGTACTTTGTCTTCATGCCACCATCTGTTCCCAGGAGGTTTCTCATCGTGGGGCTTGAGGCACCCCACCCCCCACCCCTCATTTGCTTTCTGCCCTGGGAGAGAGTGCGGCCGGCCTTGGGGACTCACATTGGATAATGCTCCCCCCACCTTCACCTCGTGGAATATGCAGCTGGGACACTGTGGTGGCCCAGGGCCCAGGGCCCCTCCTAATGGCCCATGGCAAGCCAAGGACAAAGGTCAAGGAAATAAACAATCTCCCTGGAGGGGTAACAGGGTAATCACAATGTAAAACTGATGGTATCTCCGTCCTAAACATTAATCTTAGTAAAGCATCAGGTCTAATGTTTATACTAGATATGACTATACTGGAGGCCTGATGTGCTCATCATATATGGAACATCATTGTTCTGTGCACGCTGTCCCCCTCCCGCCCCCGCCCGTCCCTTCGTGGGGCACTGTTTCTCCAGACCAGCCGCCACCAGAGAACTTCTCCTGTTCATGAGTCCCAGCAAATCCATGTCTACTTCTTTGCCTGGCGGTGTTTTCAGTCTCATGGCAGCACTAGCCTGTGTTCTGCCAGACCTTGGTCTGGGCCCATACAGATATATTTTGCCTTTCACTGGGCATGGGAGGGTCCTCTCTGCCTATCTGCCTCAATGCCACCCTTTTCCTGCACCGGCAGTGCTTCCTCGACTAGCTGGCTGGCCTGGGAGTCTCCCTGTTATTTCTTTCTCCCACCTTCTTGTACTTTTGCACAATGTACCACCCCCCTAACTGTCCTCCAAGTGAAGAGTTTGTTCCTTCCTCAAAGCCCTGTGAGGTTTGGAGCACTCACCTGGACCTGCTGCAGCCTCTGCGGCCGAGTGTGGGAGGGCTCTTGGATGTGGGAGCACGTCCCTTCTGTCCAGGCTGCCTTCATCCCTCAAGCTGAGGGTTCCCAGGCAGTGCCCAGGGTCGGCCACCAGGAGCTGGAGACATGTCCCAGACAGCCCCACTGGAGGAGGCCGGAGAGCCTGCTCAGGTCGGGGGAGGCTGGAGAAAGCCCCAATAATAAGTCCCAAAAGACATAATGCAGTCAGGCTACCAAGGGTGGTTCTCAATCCTGCCAGACTTGATGCCTCTTTTTAAGACAAATATTTTATAATGCCCCTTTTACCCTTACATAAATGTATATGAACACACATACTTAAAAAAAAATCAATACCATCTCTTAAATATAATATAAAATAAAATGAAAATGATCGATGATAAAATAGCATTGTTGAAAGTCACTGAACAAAGACTACCAGGAATGTGCAGGTCATAAAAGAAAGAGAGCTCAATTTATTTAGTTTACTGCAACAGGGGAAACATACCTCAGATGAACCAGAGTGTGAGTGAGTTGGGAGGGATTTTTTCTAGGATCTGGCTTGTGCCAAATTCCTCTCAAGAAGGATTAGAGAAGCAGGGTCTGCTTCTGGATTGGGTAAAGTCAAGAAGTCAGAGGAGTTTGGTGATCCGGTATTTTAATCGCTTTTATCTAGGAGGATTCTGGTGAGGATTAAACTTGAGCCAGTTATCATTGTTAGGGAAACGGTAGTCACTCATGTCAGTCAGCAGAGGGGGGTGTTTAGTTATTTTTGTAGTTGCAGCTGGGCTTTGTCTCTATTGTTCCAAATTTGGTCACAAGTCGGCTTTGTCTGAGAATTATTTACGTGGAGTTAAGAGCCTCACGGTCTGGCTGTAACCGCGATTGTTTTTCACCTTCTTAGCATGTATTTCAGGATATATTTCCCAGCATGTGTTCAAATGCTCAGGCATGACAAACTAGCACACACGATGAAATTGGTGCTTCTACTTCCGTGAATGTGGCAGCTACAAATGCAGACAATTGCAGGTGTATTGTATCTGGGATTCACATACAGCAAGTGGGGTTGCCATGGGGGATTTCTAAGATGGTGGACAACTCTGAATAAGGGTCTGAAAACTAAAGTACAATCTTCCTTCAATTTATCCAGTGGTCATATTTCTGGAAAATTCAGATTATATTGTAATGGTCCAACATTACCTTGTATTTCTAGACAAAATAAAATTGATTTCTAGGCAGACATACTTGAAAACAGGATTTTTCCATCTCAGCAAATATCTAGCTTGACATTCAAACCCTACTCAGGACATAGGACAATTCTTCTTTATGGGGCCCTGTCCTGCCTTTTTTTAAAAAACATTTTTTTTTTACTGTGAAATATAACATATTAACAAAAAAAGCTATAATTTTCGAAGTACATTGAAGAAGTAGTTTTAGCAGGGTTTGGTATGGGTTACAGTTCCACAATTTCAGGTTTTCTTTCTGACTGCTCCAAGTCACAGGAGACTAAAAGAAATATCAATATAATGATTGAGAAGGCATACAAATTTGTTAAACCTTCCCTGATTATAACTCCTCCTTTTTCTTTGATCCTTCTCCCAATCGTTAGGGGTATTTGGACTATGCTCATTGTGCCGGTTTGAAAGGATGGATGTACCTTAGACAAGCCATGTTTTAATCCTAATCCCATTTTGTAAAGTCAGCCGTTTCTTCTAATCCCTATTCAGTATTGCATGCTTGAACCTGTAATTAGATCATCTCCCTGGAAATGTGACTCAATCAAGAGTGGTTGTTAAACTGGAATAGGTGGAGGTGTGTCTCCACCCATTTGGGTGGGTCTTGATTAGTTTACTGGAATCCTATAAAAGAGGAAACATTTTGGAGAATGAAGGAGATTCAGAGAGAGCAGAGCAACATAGCCATGAGAAACAGAGAGTCCATCAGCCAGTGACCTTTGAAGATGAAGAAGGAAAACGCCTCCCGGGGAGCTTCATGAAACAGGAAGCCAGGAGAGAAAGCTAGCAGATGACGCTGTGTTCGCCACGTGCCCTTCAGCAGAGAGAGAAACCCTGAACTTCATCGGCCTTCCTGAATCAAGATATCTTTCCCTGGATGCCTTGAGTTTGGACATTTCTATAGGCCTGCTTTAACTGAGACATTTCCATGGCCTAAAAACTGTTCATTTGCAGCTTATTAAACCCCCCTTTTTAAAATCTGTTTTGTTTCTGGTATATTGCATTTCAGCAACTAGCAAACTAGAACACTCATTCTAACTTTTTCAACTTGGAAATGGCTGCTGATAATATGGGCTAGGGGGATGGAACTAGTTGATGTTCTGGAGAGACTGGCTTCTCTGTGTTTCAGGATTTATCTGGCCTAGGAACCACATGGAGATTGCAGGTTTCTGGAAAGTAATTATAGTACATGGAATCCTTGTAGAATCTCAGATAGAGCCCTAGGTGTACCTTAGGTTAACAGCAATGGTGTTAGATGAAGTTTGGAAAACTGTGGCAATTAACAATATCTAGCAGAAGCTTGTGTAAGAGTAGCTTCCAGGACAGCCTCTAAACTCTATTTGAACTTTCTAAGTCACTGATACCTTATTTTCTTACATCCCCCCCCCCCTTTTGGTCAGGAATACACGGATTCCATGGTGCCGGGGCCAGACTCATTACTGGGAGTCATGTCCAACATAGAGGAGCGGGTAATGATTTCCTTGCAGACTTAGAAAGAGAGAGGCCACACCTGAGCAAAAAAAGAAGTCCTCTGGAAGTAACCATTAGGCATAACTTTAGGTAGGCTTAGCTTCTGTGCTACAGAAATAACTTTCATAAGAGCAGGCCTCAAGATCAAGGACTTGGCCCATTGACTTGGGAGTCCCTAATGTTTGAGACAGTATCAGGCATTTCCTCAGTGGTAAAGTTTAATAGTTCCATATTTTTTCTCCCATCCCATCAAGGGACTTTGCCAATACTTTTTATTTATCTGCTTAACATGCTCTGGGATGTATCCAGGCACTACATGAAACTATACAGAATTATAAGCCCTCCTTCCCGTTCTGGGATCCCCGTGTTTGGGTTGTTTAAATCATCTATCCAGACTGGTTGAGTCAGAGTTTGTGCTACAGAAAATTTAGGCTTTGGACAAAATAAACCTTTCTTCTTTTGGTGTCATACAGTAGTTGAAGTTATAAAATACAGTGTCCTCCTACACCTGTATTCTGATTTGCCTTTTTCCTAACGGATTGGCTTTGCTCTTACTCCAATTGAAGCCTGATCTTGTTCTTAGTTTCTTTAACAGTTGTTGTATGTAGCAATGCTGACTTTCAGAGCTGTAGAACTCCACCTCTGAGTCCCAGGTGTCACACTGGTAGCCCTGTCCTGCCTTTTGTGGGAAGTTTAGGACCATTGGCCCTTGCTCATTAATTGCCAGTAGTATTCTCAATCATTATAACAACAAAAATACCAACAACAAAGACAACACTGCCACCACAATAACAAAACTGGCCCGCAAATTTTCAAAGTGCTCTTGGGGGCAGCATAATGCCATTGACCAGTTAATTTATCTATTTTTTTTATGCCTTCCTCATGCTGAAAAATGTTTTAAAGTAGTAAAAAAAGAACTTGTTTAAGGGAATGGCAGTCTGGACAAGATGTTTCAAAGAGTTGATGAGATGGTAAGAATTTGCGAATTTATCATGATCTAAGGGAGAGAACATATTGTGGATGCAAGTGTTGATGCCTAGAAAGGCAAATTTCATTATGGGTAGGGGTAGTTAATCTGCCATGCCCTAAGACTTGTAAAATCTCCCTCAAGCACATCCAACTCATATTGTTTGGATTCCACATTTCACAGGCAATCTGATGACCGATAATTCATATTCTGGCCAATTCAGAGAACCTTCATCAGTGAAAGGTGGCACAAAGTTTCAGCTTCGAATCTAAGCCAAAGCTTGAATTGAGATCTTACTTGGCCTTTCTTTTTCCTATTTTTTTTTATTGAACAAGCTGTAAACTTAAAGATTTGGCCAAAATGGCTGTTACATAATTTTTTTTTCAAAACTTATTATTATTTTTTGATGCAAATGTCTTTATTGTGAGATATAACATATATATGTATATAAAATACCAATAAAAATGTTAAAGTACATTTTAACAAGAACAGATTTCAAAGTCTGATATGCATTACTGCTCTTCCATTGAGATCTTCTTCCCAATCTTTAGGGGTATTTGGGCTGTGCCCATTCTAAGTTTTTCTTGTTTAAAAGGGGTGTTGACAATATGGGATAAGGGATGGAACTGGTTGATGTTCTTAGAAAAACTGGCCCCTCTGGGTTTCAGGACTTATATGGCCTAGGAACCATCTGAAGGTTTTAGATTTCTGAAAAGTAAACTTAGTGTGTGACACTTCTGTAGAATCTCAGACAGAGCCCTGGGTGTTCTTTAGATGTGGTTGGGGTTTAGCAAACTGTGGCAATTAATAATATCTAGCTTAAGTTTGCATAAGAGGTGCCTCCAGAATAGCCTCCAGATTCTATTTGAACTTTCTCAGCCGCTGATACCTTATTTTGTTACATTTCTTTTCCCCTTTTAGGTTATGAAGACATTGTCGATCCTACAGTGCCAGGGCCAGGCTCCTTCCTGGGAATCTTGTTCCACGTAGTCAGGGAGACTCAAACCGCTGAATGTCATGTAGAGGGGAGGGTAAGGCTTTTCCTTGCGAAGTTGGGCTTAGAGAGAGAGAGGTCACATTTGAGCAATAAAAGAAGTTTTCTTGTAAGCAACTCTTAGGCATAATTATAGGTAATTTTAGCTTCTTTGCTACAAAAGTAAGTTCCTTAAGTCTCAGAATCAAGGGCTTAGCCTATTTTCTTGGGAGTCCCTAATATTTGAGAGAGTACCAGGGGTTTTCCAGTTGGGAAAGTTTAGTAGTTCCATATTTTTTCTCCAGTCCCTCAAGGGACTCTACTAAAAGTTTTTTTTTTTTTTTTAATTTGCATATGGGCAGGAGGCACCAGGGATCGAACTCCAGACCTCCAGCATGGCAGGTCGGAGCTCTGCCTGCTGAGCCACGGCAGCCGCCTGATACTTTTAAAAAAATGTTTCTTACTGTGAAATATAACATACATACAACAAAAAGAAAGAAAAAGCAACAATTTTCAAAGTGTATTTCAACAAATAGTCACAGAACAGATTTCAGGATTTGTTATTGGTTACCATTCCACTATTTTAGATTTTTCCTTTTAGCTGCTCCAAAACACTGGCGGCTAGAAGTATCAATATAGTGATTCAACATCATGCTCATTTTCTAAATCCTATTTTCTAAATCCTATTTTCTCTGTTATAACTCCTCCTTCTCTTTTGATGCTTATCCCAGTCTATAAGGAATTTCAGGCAATGCCTACTCTGACATTTTCATGTTGAGAATGGGTGTCAACACTAATGGAGAAGGAAATGTAATTAGTTGATAATCTTGGAGAGGCTGGTCCCTTGGGTTTTGAGATTTATCTGGTTTAGGAAACCTCTGGAAATTATAGGTTCCAGGAAAGCAAACTTACTGCATGAAACTTTTATAAAGTCTAAGTTTGAGCCTTCGGGGTTCTTAAGAATTAACAGGAGTGATGTTACTACCAATACTTTAAAATTATCAGCCCACTACAGTCTGGGATGTATCCAAATATTACATTGAGCTATACAAAATTATCAGGCCTCGTTCCTGCCCTGGGGTCCATGTGTGTGAGTTGTTTAAATGAGCTATCCAGGCAGGTTGATTTAGATTGTGTGTTACAGAAGATTTAGGTTCTAGACACAATAAATCTTTCTGCCTTTGATCTCATACAGTAGGTGAAGCTCTAGAATACATAAGCTATTGTCCTTTGCTCTCTATTCTGATTTATGTTAGTTCCAACCTAATCGGCTTCGTTTCTATCTCTGATTGAAGACTGACCTCTTTTTGTTTACTTTAACAGTTGTTGTCATGTAGCAATGCTGGCTTCCAGAGCTGCGGAGCTCCAGCTCTGAGTCTTAGGTGACATAGAGGTACCAAAGTTCCAGGGGAATACCAGGATAAACACACATAGCACAGCATCTCACAATCTAGAAATACACTTACAACTCTGGGTTAAGTGTGACTGCTATAAAAGCTTACGAGATAGGCTCCAATTTTCTTATAAGTATTTCTAAAAGAGACCATACCATATTTATTCTTTTGTTTCTGGCTTATTTTGCACAACTCAATGTCCCCAAGTTTCATTAACTTTGTTGCTTGCCACACAACTTTGTTCCTTTTTGTACCTGCACAATATTCCATCATGTGTATACATCACAGTTTGCCATTCTGCTTCTCAGTCGTACCCTTCGGCCCCCTCCATCCATTGGGCATCATGGATAATGTCCAAAATAAACAACCCCTGTTTTACAGTGTCCTCACTTAGTTGTACAGTCAGTGGTACTCTCAATTTTTGATAGTTTTTATTGGTCCAAAGAGATGAAGAACTGATAAACCTAGCCTTACTAAATATATTTTTTGATGTAATTTTATAGAGATATATTCATGCACCATACAAACCATACAAAGTATACAATCACTGGCTCACATCATCATCACATGCATTTTCCCCATGATCATAAAAATTTATTTTTAATTTCACACAAAAATATATTTATAATATATATCTATACTTAAGTATAAGCACATATACACTTAAACTTTCAAATTCAGATAAAGGAAATATTCTGCTAAACCATCACACAATCCTGCTCATCTTCCCAGAGTATGTTGTGCATTATGTTGCAGGCCTTTTTTAATATATTTAAATACATATATTTCCATTAAAAATATGGACTTCTGTGGGGTTTTTGTTTATTCAAATATGACCATACTGTATGTAGGTTTGCAATTCATATTTTTCACTTGGACATCTCTCTATATTATTACATACAGATTCCTTTAATTTAAAAAAGTTACTTTCTTTTTTGACTTTATTTATGGTTTTACAGAATATTTTCTTAATTAAATAGTCATAGTTATTATTTTTCCTTTTATGATGTATTTTGTGTTTTGCTTGAGAAAATCTTCTCCACCTTAAGAGCATAAACATATTTTGCTATATTTTCTTTAATACTTTTATAGTTTTAAAAATTATTTACCCCTTTAACAATCTTTTTGGAATTGGAGGGTATAGTGTGAGGTAGAGCTGTAACTTTACGTTTTTTTTTTTGTAGATGCAGCTTTACTTTTTTTCAGTTGACTATGCCATTATGATTTACTCAATTGACCATCCTTTAAGCATTTCAAGATTTGAGATTTTTCTTTATCATATACTAATCTTCTATTTATACTTGGTCTGTTTCAGGGCTTTTATTTATTGTATTCTTCTACTTATCTGTCCAGGTACTAACATCACTACATTTTATTACCATAGCTTTGTAGAATGATTTCAGAGCTAATAGGACAAATCTATTTTCATGGTTGTTCTTTCAAAATAATATTTTGGCTATTGTTGTGCATTTTCTCTCCCAGAAGGACTTTCTTTTCTTTCTTTATTTTATTTATTAAACATACCAACATACAAACACAAACATTCTTGCCATATTATCATTCCATTCTACATATATAATCAGTAACTCACAATATCGTCACATAGTTGTATATTCATCGTCATGATCATTTCTTAGAACACTTGCATCAATTCAGAAAAAGAAACAAAAAGAGAGCAGAAAAAAATTCATACATATCATACCCCTTACCCCACTCTTTCATTGATCACTAGCATTTCAATCTACTAAATTTATTTTAACATTTGTTCCCCCTATTATTTATTTATTTTTAATCCATGTTTTACTCATCTACTTATAAGGTAGATAAAAGGAGCATCAGACACAAGGTTTTCACAATCACATAGTCACATTGTGAAAGCTATATCATTATTCAATCATCCTCAAGAAACATGGCTACTGGAACACAGCTCTACATTTTCAGGAACTTCCCTTCAGCCTCTCTGTTATGCCTTAACTAATCTATATAATGCATAAGTTATCTTATCTGTATAATGCGTAAGAGTAACTTCCAGAATGATCTCTCAGCTCTGTTTGGAATCTCTCAGTCATTGACACTTTATTCTGTCTCATTTCACTCTTTCCCCTTTCAGTCGAGAAGGTTTTCTCAATCCCTTGATGCTGAGTCCCAGCTCATGCTAGGATTTCTGTACCATGTTGCCAGGAAAGTCCACACCCCTGGGAGTTATGTCCCATGTAGAGAGGGGGAGGGCAGTGAGTTTTTGCTTGTCGTGTTGGCTGAGAGAGGCCACATCTGAGCAACAAAAGAGGTTCTCTTGGGGGTAACTTTTAGGCCTAATTTTAAGTCGGCTTAGCTTATCCTTTGCGGGGTTAAGTTTCATATGAACAAACCTCAAGATGGGAGCTCAGCCTATTGCTTTGGTTGTCCCCACTGCTTGTGAGGATATCAAGAATTCTCCACTTAGGGAAGTTGAATTTTCTCCCTTTCTCAGCATTCCCCCAAGGGGACTTGGCAAAATTTTTTAAATTCCCTGTTCAAACCACTCTCTTTCAGAGGTATTTTTACAACCAGTTTATCAAGTTTCATAAGAAAAATTGCGATTTTGATTAGAATTACATTGACTTTATGGGCAATAATTTAGGGATAGTTTGTATCTTTTCATTATTGAATTTTTCCTGTATTAGTTTTCTATTACTGTTGTAACAAATTACCATAAGCTTAGTGGCTTAAAACAACACAAATTTATTATGTTATGGTTCTGGAGGTCAGAAATTTGACATGGAACTCAGTGGGCAAGCCTCAAGGTGTTGACAGCACTGCCTTCTTTACTAGAGGCTCCAGGCGGGAACTGTTTTCTTGCCTTTTACAGCATCTAGAGAAGATCTGCTATGCCAGTTTGAAGCTGTTATGAGCCCCAGAAATGCCATGTCCTTTTTTTTTGGATCCAATCTGGTAGGGACTGTTATGTTTCTGTTAATCCTGATTCAATATTGTGGGATGGAAACTTTACATTGTTTCCATAGAGATGTGACACACCCAATTGAGGGTGTGACCTTTTGATTAGATGGAGATATGACTCCACCTCTTCAAGATGGGACTTGATTAGTTTACTGGAATCCTTTAAAAGAGGAAACATTTTGGAGAAATCTCAGAGTTGACAGAGATGCAGACATTTGGAGATGCTTAGTGAGCTGACAGACATAGCCTGGGTGCCAAGCAAGGACTCATAGAAATAGCCAGAACCTGAACAGAAGAAATCTCTGTCCCTGGGAGATGCTAAGCTAAAAAATGAAACCCAGAGTTTTGCCCTGAAGCAGCTAGTCAGGACACACAGACTCTTAGAGAGGAAGTCACTGGAATCAGAAACCAGAAGCAACGGAACCAGGAACAAGAACCAGCAGACGCCAGCCATGTGCCTTCCTATGTGACAGACATTGGCCTCTCTTCAGTCAAGTTATCTTTCTAAGGATGCTTTGGTTTGGTTCATTTTTATGGCCTTAGAACGGTAAACTTGTAACTTAATAAATCCCCTTAATAAAAGACAATTCATTCTGGTATATTACATTCTGGCAGCATTAACAAACTAATACACCTGTATTCCTTGACTCATAGTTCAATTCCATCATCCTCAAGGCCAGGAACTGTGGGCCAAGCCTCCTTCTGCTGCCATCCCTCTCATCCTCCACTTTCAAGGACTCATGTGATTAGACTTGGGCCCCATGGACAATCCAGGATAATCTTGACCACTCAACACCCTTACCTTAATCATGTCTGCAAAGTTCGTTATGTAAGGTGACACAGTTGCAGGTTCTGAGGATTAGGATGTGACATCATTGATGGGGCAATATTTTTCCTACTGTAGTTTGCCCTTTGACTCCAAAAATGTCTACCCTACACACAAAATACATTCACCTCACTCCAAGGTCCTCCAAGGTTTCAATCTATTACAGCATCAACTCAAAGTCTAAAATCTCCCTAAATCAAATTAACTCAAAAGTCCCAGATCTCATCCCATCTAAATAATATAAATTAGTTATGGAGGAGGCTTTGGGTATTACCCATCTTGGGACAAAATTCCTCCCCATCTATGGACCTGTGAAACTAATGGACCAAAGAAACTTGCTGTTCCCACAATACAGTGGTGAGATAGACAGAGATAAACAAAAGTGTCAAATTCTTTTTCTTTGATATGCTAATGCAGTTACTTACATCAATAAATTTTCTAAGGTAGAACTATCTTTTTATTCTTCAATCAAATCATACTTGGTTGTGATATATAATTCTTTTAATCTAGGTTTAATTTGTTGATGTTTCATTTAAGATTAAAAAAAACTGTAATTGGGAACAGTCTATATAATTTCTTACCTTGGACTCTTCTTGACTGATTTTGGATCTCATATTCTTCAAGATGGTGGAATCCTTCCATTTTCTTTTTATTTATTTATTTATTTTAAATTTGCATATGGGCAAGAGGCACCAGGGATCGAACTCCAGACCTTCAGCACGGCAGGTCGGAGCTCTGCCTGCTGAGCCACGGCAGCCACCCCCTTCTATTTTACTGTGCTGACTGCCTTGGCCCCGTCAGCAGCTGCTGCATTCTAGGAAAGCTCATCTAGTTATCCCTGGGACCCCAATCTTCCCCTGCCTTTTCACTGTGA
This sequence comes from Myrmecophaga tridactyla, assembly GCA_004026745.1. Taxonomy (NCBI): domain Eukaryota; kingdom Metazoa; phylum Chordata; class Mammalia; order Pilosa; family Myrmecophagidae; genus Myrmecophaga; species Myrmecophaga tridactyla. The sequence continues at coordinate 17,444 of PVIY010039710.1, forward strand.
GTTGCTGGGCAGCTTTTGGGGATCTTTCTTCAACTTGTGTCACTGACCCCAGTTTGATCCAATGAGCTCGTTCCTCTTTAAGACCAGCTCAGCCTTGACCACAGTTTTTCGGAGTCCATTGGTAGAGGGGCCACTGGTCTTCTCCTACTGCCTCTTCCTCTTCTTCCAACACAACTAAATGTCAGGACTTTGGGCACTCTTCTTCTTAGCTCTGAGGTCCACAACCTCATGGGAATAGAGAAGGCTGGACTGACTCCAATAAAACTTAGAAGGCCCAGTCATCTGGAGGTGAGGCCCAGCAACTCCTTCATTGTCTGTCTATCCAGATCTGCTCTTACTGACAGTGGTGGCAGGCGGGGAGGATTACTCTTTTCACCAGAGTCAAAACTGCTCTCTGCCTCTTTTGTTGCTCAGATGTGGCCTCTCTCTCCAGCCAACACAACAATCTCACCACCTTCCCCCTGTCTATGTAGGACATGACTCCCAGGGGGGTGGACCTTCCTGGCAACGTGGGACAGAAATCCTAGAATGAGCTGCGACTCAGCATTAAGGGATTGAGAAAAACCCCAGAATGAGCTGAAACTGAGCATCAAGGGATTGAGAAAATCTTCTTGACCAAAAGGGGGAAGAGTGAAATGAGACAAACTGTCAATGGCTGAGAGATTCCAGAGTCAAGAGGTTATCCTGGAGGTTATTCTTACGCATTGAGTAGATATCACCTTGTTATTCAAAATGTAATGGAGAGGCTGGAGGGAACTGCCTGAAAATGTAGAGCTGTGTTCCAGTAGCCATGTTCCTTGAAGATGATTGAATAATGATATAGCTTTCACAATGTGACTGTGTGATTGTGAAAACCTTGTGTCTGATGCTACTTTTATCTACCTTGTCAACAGACGAGTAGAATATATGGAATAAAAATAAATAATAGGGGGAACAAATGTTAAAATAAATTTAATTTGAAATGCTAGTGATCAGTGAAAGCGAGGGGTAAGGGGTATGGTAGGTATAATCTTTTTTTTTTTCTGTTTTCATTTTATTTCTTTTTCTATTGTCTTTTTATTTCTTTTTCTAAATCGATGCAAATGTTCTAAGAAATGATGAATATGCAACTAAGTGATGATATTGTGAATTACTGATTATCTATGTTAATTTTAATTTCATTTGTTAATTTTTTTAAATTAATAAATAAATTAAAAAAAAAACCTGCTCTCTTAGTCTTGCACACCTACCTTGATTCTCCAAACTACAACCACCTGTCCAAGGCTAAACTCAGTCTGTTCTTTCTCCAATGGGGTGTATTCTTAGATTTGGTGCTTTCTATACAATTCTTAATATGTTTTCATTTTGCTGATAGGCCTAAAAATAAAATAATATGAACATGTCTTAGATTAGCTGGATGACCAAATTGTGAATGAATTCTCTCATGTGATTTCAGCACTCATGCTTGCATCTGTGCTTGTCATCACATCGGCACCAAGTGATGCCTCAAAGTTATGTTTCTTAACTTTTAGAAATTGAAGGGTTTTCCCAAATGACACCTTGGATAAGTCCGTGGACAAGTCTGCAAAAGTAGTCTCAGGCCTAGAAGAATTTTCCTGTCCCCAAAAGAAGTCTACCCATTACTCAAGTTTGAACATCTCTGTTCCAGATCATTCTGTCAACAGGGCTCCCTGTGGGCTCCTGTGCCCATGCTGGTGCTTCTCCAGCTATCTCTGGCTTCCTGGGCTTCTCTGCAATGTCACTTCTTAATCCAAAATCGGTGTCTCTATAAGCAGCGATGCCAACATGCAAGCTTTGCCAGAAGGTGGGCAAGGGCCTTGGGCATGTCCTTTAGGCACAAGAAACGTGGGGGCTGGCTGGCCCTGTGGTTTCCATGTGCGTCTCTAGGTCCCGGCAGCAGGGGTCATTGCTTATAAAGTTATAACCGGCTTGACTGCTTCTGCCAATCTGTTGGTGTGAGCCCAAGGGAAACGGGTTTCCCAGCTGTTTATCCCAACTCTGCCACTGTGCACAGAGGAGCTGGATGGGCCTGACTCCATCATGGCTTCTGCCAGCATTTTTTACCATGAATGTATGTCTGAGTCTGTTATGGGGACTAAGGACATATGGACAAATTAGATCCACCCAACTAACTCTGTAGGTGTTTATACATGTTAAGAAAAGAATCACTTTGTAACGACCAGAACTCTGTCTTAAATATACGTCCACTTGAGCAGCCCAGCAATAGCTTCAGTTCTTCTGACGCTCCCTGTGATTCCCAGCAATCCCGAGATCCCTTGCAGACCCTAGAGTCCTCTCAGGGTTGGAGAGACCTCCAGGGTTAGGCCCCTAGTATGCATGTGAATCTTTTCCAGATCATTTTCCTGCTGAAGCAATAAACTACCATCCTGAGCAGGTCACTTCCCTCCTTGGCTCAATTTTCCCAACTGAAAAATGAGATTAAATCAGTGTTTCTAAATCTCTCTCTGTGAGGTGATCCAAAATCCCCCGAGCCAATCAAAACCAAAGCCCTCAATTAATGTAGACGATATTTTCTTCTTAAATGTAACAAATAGAAATCACACATACTGTGGTTGTGATGGTAAGGCTGGTGCTCCAGCCTGGGGACACGAGGTGGAGAGCTCGCTGCGTGAGTAGGCGGCAATCACCAGCTGACGCCGCGTCCAGGCTCAGAAATTCTGTTAATGAAACCGAGTATTTCCTGAGAGAGCCGGGGTGCTAAGCACCTGATGGCTGGTGAGCTGTGTCTTGTCTTATCATTATCACACACACCTGTGGGACTTTGTCCTTTTGTACTTAATGCAGTCAAGTGATTAAATTCTTTAACATTTTTGCTGCATTGTAAGACAGAACAACATACGAACAAACTTTTGATCATGTTGTATAGCATTTAACTCATCTGTGAGATCAAGTTGGATGCTTTGTTGAAACCAAGTGACCCTACTGGTACTGTGAAAATTAAATAATTTAATTAAATAAAAATTAAATAAAAAGTTGTATTGTCAAATGTCCTAAGAAAATACTGGATTGTAGGATCTTTAAGTTCCCTTTTAAGTACAGAATCTGTACTAATATGGATGTAAATCTGAGAATGAAAGAGAAGGAAAAAAAGAGGAGGAGGCCACACCTAGTAGGAACTTGGGGATCTACCAACTAAAGCAAAGTGTGTGTGTGTGTGTGTGTGCAGACACACGCGTGCAGTGTGGGTGAGAAAAACATCCAGGTACAATGGGGCTGAGTGTAGCTGATTAGATGAGGAGGACTACTCCCGGAGCTTATCAGGAAATACCGCACCAAAAGGGCCTTCCCAGGCCTCTCTCCATGGCCATGGACATACCCAGACATACCCAGACACGGCCCCTCTCCTCTGCAAAGACACACTCAAACACAGATCTATAGACACACACCCAGACGGACACAGGCACATGCAAGCACACACAGGCACACACCAACACACTCACAGGCACAGCCAGACAGCCAGACATGCACACATCACTCCTCAGAAACCTAATCTCTTTTTTTTTTCCCGCAAAAATGGAGGTGTTTCTAGCTTTGGCCCTCACTTTGTAGGAAACCCTGGATGAGGTTTCTCAACAATCAGGGCTATTTCCAGTTATGTCCATGGAGAACAGAGATGTCTTAGTGTCTTGATCGGCTTAAAGGCTTTTGCATGATAGAGGTAACCTTCATTCTCCAGGGGAATTTGATTTTCAAATACTCTGATGTCCTCCCCATGAATCAGCAGATCTCGAAGTTTAGTAGCATGTTATTCTCCTGGGAGCTGGTTTAAGAGGCAGCCTTTAGAGGTCTCTGACACTATAGGTTTGAAGGGTGACCCACAGAGCTGCCTTTTGACGAATTCTCAAGTGATTCTGATGGAGGAGGTCCCTAGAGAAACATCCATCACAATGTGTCAGAAAGTTTGTTAGTGAAACAGAGTATTTACTGAGAGAAGCAGGCACTAAGCATTACAGTCAAACTACCCAAGAACTATTCCTAGGAAGAATCACCTTCTCTCTTGTTCCTCTTTCTAGTCTAGATGATAAAGCTAAATGGGCCCACTGTAAGTTCCTCACAAAGTATTAGAATTTCCAGCCTCCATGACCCATTGAAATGCTATTGGCTTCAGTAGAGTTTGGTTTTTGTACCTTCTGGGATTGCGATAATATTCTAGCTTTTGAAAACATCTTAAATTTTGCATGACCCACAGGGACAAATACATTTTACTTTTTGACCCAGCATACACATACAAAAACATGCACATTTCTTAAAAAAATTTTCTCAGAACAGTGCTTACCTTTACTGTTACCTTTCCCATTCTATTCTGCTCCATTTCATTAAAAAAAAGTTAGTTATGAGACCCTAAATTGATTTCAAGACCCACTTCTTGGCTATTTGTTGCTGCATAACAATCAACCAAAACTTAGTAGTTAAAACAACAAACGTCATTTCATTCCCACTCATGGTTTCTGTAGGGCAGGACTCCAGGCAGGGCCCAACAGGGCTGTTCTAACTCTAGCCTCTCATGTGGCTGTAGGCAGTTAGTGGTTAGGGCTGGAGCAGCGGGGGCTAAATCAGCGGTGGTGGTGGGGAGGTCTGGGCTGGACCCCTGTCTCTCTCAATGTTATCTTGTGGTCCCTCTGCAGGGACTAGTTGGGCTTCCTCAGAGTATGGTGGACTCAGGACAGGTGGATTGGTTATGTGGGAGCTCAGGGCTCCACAGGTAAATGTTGTAAGAGAATCAAGCAGAAATTAGCGTAGGCTTGGAAGTCGCATAAATCACTTCCTCCATAATCACAAATCTACCCCAATTCAAGGGGAGGAGTGTCAAAGTTAGACTAAATGGAATGGGAGATATTGATAAAACTATCTTTGGAAGATAGAACCTGCCACTCCCACTAAGAGGACACTATGGCAATTTGAACAACACTGCTCTAAAGGACACTGTGACCACATGACAAAGGGTCCCCTTGACTGTGGGGGGCAGGATGGAGCGATGGAGAGGGGCTGTGAAGAAGGAAAAAGGAATTTGGGTGTTGGCAAAGGAGAAGCACCTCATTCTTTCTGAATCAAGCAATTCTTTCTGTGGAATGGAACTTGTGATGGTAGTGACGGGGGTGTGTGGATATGCAGAGAAGGAACCAGCAACGGAGGTGCAAGGCTTTAAACTTGTGCATTTCCATAGTGGATCTGTGTTGATAGCTAAATGTTAAGTGCCTGTAGGTCATCAAGCAGAAGTCTGACTTTTGGGTAGGACAGCGCCACCTCTACACATTCATGGAACCAACAGCTCCCCACAGAGAATGGATTCCAGTGCTGAGGACTGGAAATGATGATTTGGAAGAATGTTAAAGACATGTGAGTGGATGAGGTTGTCCAGGAGGAGTACATAAAGTGAGAAGAGAAAAAGGCCAAAGAGAGAGAACTGGGTGCCCTCAACATTGAAGGAAAAGAAGAAGAGGTGGCAAAGGA
>PVIY010039711.1:0-22904 GCA_004026745.1 Myrmecophaga tridactyla
TAGCTTACAAAGTCCTTCCTGTACCGGCCCCTCCTGTCCTTATTTTTTTTTAAATTTTTTCTTTTTATTTAATATGTTAATTAATAAATAAATAATATTAATTAAAAAATTAAGAACAAACAAAAACATTAACATATTCCATTCTACTGATATAATCAGTAATTTTCAATATCATCACATAGTTGCATATTCATCATTTCTTAGAACATTTGCATCAGTTCAGAAAAATAAAAAGACAACAGAAAAAGAAATAAAATGATAACAGTGAAAAAAAAAGATTATACATACCATACCCCTTACCCCTCGCATTCATTAATCACTAGCATTTCAAACTAAATTTATTTTAACATTTGTTCCCCCTATTATTTATTTTTATTCCATATGTTCTACTCATCTGTTGACAAGGTAGATAAAAGGAGCATCAGACACAAGGTTTTCACAATCACACAGTCACACTGTGAAAGCTATATCATTATTCAATCATCTTCAAGAAACATGGCTACTGGAACACAGCTCTACATTTTCAGGCAGTTCCCTCCAGCCTCTCCATTACATCTTCAAATTTTTTTTTTATTTGCATATGGGCAGGAGGCACCAGGAATCAAACTCCAAACCTCCAGTATAGCAGGTGAGAGCTCTGCCTGCTGAGCCAGGGCGGCCTGCCCCTCTCCATTACATCTTGAATAACAAGGTGATATCTATATAATGCATAAGAATAACCTCCAGGATAACCTCTCGACTCCGTTTGGAATCTCTCAGCCATTGACATTTATTTTGTCTCATTTCACTCCTCCCCCTTTTGGTCGAGAAGGTTTTCTCAATCCCCTGATGCTGTCTCAGCTCATTTTAGCGGTTTTCTCAATCCCCTGATGCTGAGTTCCAGCTCATTCTAGGATTTCTGTCCCATGTTACCAGGAAGGTCCACACCCCTGGGAGTCATATCCCACATAGACAGGGGGAGGGTGGTGAGTTTGCTTGTTGTTCTGCTGTCCTCTTAAGCCTTACTTCTCTCCCATCTACACCCCCAACACTAATCTATATCTTCCATTTCTTCAGCTAGAAAGGCAGTCTCTGTTACTGGTTTGTGGTTAAGAGCTCTGGCTACAGAACTAGCTTCTCCACATCCAGATCACAGCTCTGCCACTTTCCAGCCGTGAGACCTTCACCCTTCTGTGCTTTTATGTCCCCATCTGTAAAAATGCAAGTAGCAGCAGTGCCTATCTTGATGGGTTATGGTGAGTACATGTGCATCCCTGACACACAGTAAGTAAAACTATTAACTATTATTAGTCTGGTCTCCAAAGCACCCTTTTCTCTCTCACCTCCTGTCCTTTGCACATGCTGTCTTGCATGTCTGGAACACTCCTCTCCATCATGATCCTTCTCTTACTTAACTAATTTCAATCATCTCTCTAGATCAGGGTTTTTCAATCGTGGTAGTATTGGCTTTGGGCTGGATAATTCCTTGTTGTTGGGTCTGTACTGTGTATTTTACGATGCCCAGCAGTGTCCCTGGCCTCTACTCACTAAATGCCAAGAGCATTAACCATTACCCCCCCCACACACACACACACCCAAGTTGTGGCAATAATTGTCTCTAAACGTTGCCAAGTGCCCCGTGATGGGCAAAATTCAAAATCACCCCCAGTGGAAAACCAGTGCTCCAGATCTCCTTGGCTCCCCACAATATGATTTAGGTGTCTCTGCCTGTACACCCAACTTGCTCCATCACGGACAGTACTCCCTGCCCTGCATTATAATGACCTGAATACTTCTCTTCTTCCCCTATAATTGTTTTAGAGTTTTTAAAAGATATATTTTTATTGAGAAATCTTCACACACATACAGTCTACCCATATTTCATAATCAGTGGCTCGCGTATGATCACATAGTTGTGTATTCATCCCCATGATCATTTTTAGACCATCTGCATCACTCCAGAAAAAGAAATAAAAAGAAAAATGAAAAAACTCATACATACCATACCCCTTACCCCTCCCTCCCATTCATCACTAGCACTTCAATCTACCCAATTTCTTTTATCCCTTACCCACCTCCCATTTTTTATCCTTGTTTTTTCACTCATCTGTTCATACCCTAGATGAAAGGAGCATCAGTCACATTTTCATAATCACACAGCCATACTGTAAAAGCTATATAGTTATAAAATCTTCTTCAAGAATCAAGTGTACTGGAACGCAGTTCAGCAGTTTCAGGTATTTCCCTCTAGCCACTCCAATACACCATAAACTAAAAAGGGACATCCATATAATAAAAGGGACATCCATAAGAATAGCCTCTGGGATAACCTCTTGGTTCCGTTTGAAATCTCTCAGCCACTGAAACTTTATTTTGTCTCATTTCTCTTCTCCCTTTTGGTCAAGAAGGCTTTCTCAATCCCATGATGTTGGGTCTGGCTCATCTCTGCAAGGCCTATCTGACATTGCCAGGGAGATTTACACCCCTGGGAGTCATGTCCCACATAGGGGAGGAGAGCAGTGAGTTCACCTGCCAAGTTGGTTTAGAGAGAGAGGCCACATGTGAGCAACAAAAGAGGTTCTCTGGGGGAGACTCTTAGGCATAATTATAAGTAGGCTTAGCTTCTCCTTTGCAAGAATAAGTTTCCCCTACTAGATTTTAACCTTCTTGAAGGTAGGGACTCAGACTTATTTATAAGAACCTAGCAGAGAGGAGGACTTTAGTAACTTGTTTGGTGAAAGATTTCCATAGGTAAATTTTGAGAATTAGAAATTTTAGATCAATAAAAATGGTCTTATTATGACTTTTGTGTGTGTGGGTGTATATATATATATATTATATATACATACTATATATATATTATATATACATACAATATATGTAAGTGCTTCCTCAAAATTGACCATGCAAAAGATGAAGTGTTCCCCTCAGAGTTTCACCATCTCTGGGTTTACTTTAAAATCTTAATTTGACTTAATAGGTGGAAAATGGTGCCACATTTAGAAGTAGCTAACAGGTATCAAGAGTTTCCTACATCCCAGCATGGTGCTAATGGTGTTGTCCATATTAATTTGTCTTACAGAAATCATGAGTAGGTTACAATTTTAAGATGGGAAAACCAGGCCTCAGATAGAATTTGTCCCCTGATGGAAATGGGACCCAAACCTAGCAACTCCATGATCCAAATATGACACATGCTGTGTTTCATGTAAATGTTTTTCTCTGGTTACTAATGCTGTTGAAGTGTTTCCCCAGTTCTCAAGTTTATTTACCTAACTCATACATATCAGTTACCATCTTTAATCACATCCTCAGATAACCCTCCCCACCCCTCAGTCTAGGTCCCTGGATTTATCATTCCCTTTGTTCCATGTCATTCTTCCCCACCATAAGCTTCCTAAGGGAGGGAACCAGCCTATTTTCATAAAAGTTGAAGCCCAAATCTAACTCTTTGTCTAGCACAAAGTAGGCACCCAGTGTTGACTAACTGAATGAATGAAAACATACAGTGTTTGCTTTTCTTCTTGTACAAGCTCTACGGTCGTGTCCTTTGCTTACTTTAATTTTGGGAGCGACCCATTCCTTAATCTAAATTTTGCAGAAGGGAAGTGTTTGCAAATTTGCAAGTGAGAATCAGAAATTCCGATGCAGCATGGCCTCACATGCCCACCAGGCGGCGCTAGAGGCCCTCTCACCTTTCAGAGCTCTGCAGTTGTGATTTCTCCACTGAGCAGAGCTGCATTTCATGCTGCTTCATCTTTGTGCTTTACATCAAGGTGGAGGCCGTCCCTTAGTTATGGTTATTCAGTAGAGCTCCAAAGAGAATTTTGCCCTTCTCCTTTTCAAATATTCCTTCCATTTGATTTCCTGTGTCTGCTGCCTCACAGTTGACACCCTTGAGTCAAAATAATCTTCCTTGAAATAAAAAAAAAACGAACAAGGTCTATCAGATCACTTAGAAACAAAGCTTTCAAGTAGGTGTGTGTTTCCTCTTTGAGATGAGATGATTAGCGAGATGGAAATAATCAATCTCCCCCACAGTTTCTGTCGATGGGAGTGTGTGTGTGTGTGTTTGAATGTGTGTCCATTTAGCAGATAATGTGCATGTGTTTTTCCCTTGGTGTTCTAAAACGTCTTAACAATTAACATGGTTGCTTTGTCTAAAACTATCTTTGAGCTCTATTAAGGTTAATTAAGGACCACTTATCTTCCTACCACACACATTTCTGGAGGCCCGGTAAGGATTACAGACTCATTTTAGACAGTTAGCTGGTGCAGAAAAGCCTGCAGAAGGGAGAGATATTGCAAAATCCCAGAGGGGCCCCAGCTCGAGCCAAGGCCAGTGAACATCAAGTCAGCAGGTGGGGCAATGGGGAGATGGTCTCCATCAACAAGCTTAACTCCTTCCTGGGGAGATACCTCCCAGGGGAAAGAGGAAACTGAGATCTAATCTACTACTAGCTATTCTTACTGCTTTCTTCATGCTTCCTCTTTGCTTCCAGCTTAGGGCTGCCCAGTTCTCTTGCTCCACTCCCCATCCAATTCCACCATTTTCAAATGGAAGAGAAGAAAGGACAGTTCTAAAAAAAAGAAGGAGAAAGAGAGGGAGGAAGAGGAGAAGGAGAAGGAAAAGGAGGAGGAAGAGGAATAAATCATAAAACCTTTTCTTTGTGTGAGTAGATGTTTCCTGTGCATGTGTGTGTGTTTGAGATCTTGACTAAATATTGATTTTCCGCCTCCAGGCTTCCAGTATAAAGTTCTTTTGACCAGGGACTTTCTTTATCTTCTGATCTGTTCTAGAATGCCCACTAAATAGTCTCATTTCCAGAGGGGGTTCTATAAATATTAATTCATTAGTTGCCTTATCATGGTGGCGGCAACCATGCAGTCCTTTGACTAATTAATTACCGTTGCTAAAACATTAAATAACTATTCATTATGCAATCTAAAGACTTTAAGACTTAAAGGCATTAACTGGGATGAAGGACAGTAGTTCCTGGGCATCTTGATTCCTGGTTCTGGAAATATAAACATTAAGAGCAGGAGAAATGTACTCTGAGCTACCCATGATGATTATAAAACTTGAGCGTTTAAAAGTTGTGATGGTGGCATTGATTTGGAAGCTGCGGGTAAAGGGAATAGAGCAGGTTCCTGTAAACAGCCAAAATAAGGCAGCTGGGGTTTAGAATCAGAAAGACCTGGGTTCAGATTTGAGCTTTGGTGTTTAGTGGGTGTGTGACATTGAGCAAAGTATCTAACTGAACCTGTTTCCCTCTGAAAACAGGAATGATAATATGACCTCCCTCAGAAGTTGTGAGAATCAAAAAAATCAAGAAATGTTGAATGAATAAGAGGACATCCATATCCCTTTGGAACATTCTCTAGGTATGTTAGAGTAGTTCTCTGGCTCTTTGAAAGCAGGGAGTCAATTTTTCATGTGTTACATATGATCCTTTCTATATTCTATATACCTCCCCAGTTTGGAAACTATTAGGAGTTTAACACATGCCGTGGAATGAAAATGAAATTAACAGTAATTATAAGGCAGAGGAGATTGTTCTAACAGTGCAGTGTTCAAGAATTATTTATTTGGAAGGCAGGCAGTGTAGGATGGAGCCAGCTATGGGTTCAAATCTCAGTCTGCCAATTCCTAGCCATGTATAAGTCATGATTCTTCTGAGCCTCAGTTTCCTGTAAAATGGGGTCTAGTAATGAATACTTTGCATAATGTTACAATGAGTAGATAAATGGATGTGCACTGATTCCTATGTGCTCTATAAGGTTTTTTATCGTGATTTTAATTTTTTTGCTTTTTTCAAAAGTACATACTCAGGGAAGAAAACTTGGAAAATGTTTAATAGTACAAATCACAACCTCCCAACAAAAATCTTAATGTGCATGATACTTTCCCAGTCTTTTATTCTATAGCTATAATCACACATGCATGTATTTTTTAAGTACAATCTTACTGTAAACACCATTCATATTTAAAATTAAATTAACAATTCCCCTTACTATTTTAGCCTCAAATTTTTTCCATTTAGCTTGAATTTTTTTCCATTTAGCAAAATATCATGAGCTGGTACCAATATTTACTTGTATCAGTGTTCTTCATAAACATGATTCTGAATGGCTTCCTATTATTCTATCTTAGGGATATACTATATTTTAGTTAACCAATCCCATATTGGTGGAGATTGAGATTGATTATAATTTCTCCTCTTATAAAAATAATGAATTTGATATTCTGTATATATGTCCTTTTGTATGGATTATTTCCTTTGGACAAGTTCCTCAAAGTTGAATTGCTATGTACTTTAATTCTTTCTTTATTTCTTAAATTATGAAAGTAATACAAAGAACAGTCTCACCTCATGCCTTCCCGGCCTGTTCCATTCCCCTATGAAGTTTACATCAATAATTTGGTATGTATTTTCCCACACATTTTTCTCTACACATACAGTATTTTCCTTTCTTGTTTTTATAAAAATGGGATGGTGCACACACACATTTTTAAGGCGTATGTCAATCAGTGTTGAATATTGATGGCTTATAATAAAGGCTGTAATTGCCATTCATGGAGCACCTACCAGCCACTGGGTACCAACCACCAGGTTTCGCGTGCTTATCGGTTACTAGGCTTTTCAATAAATATAAGCACTTACTGTGCGGTAGGCGTAGCGCTAACACCAAGTGTGTGAACAACTGTGGCGCGCCTACAGCGCACCAGAGTTCTGCATGTATCTCATTTAACCGTGCAGGCAGGGAGGATACCCAGGTTGCGGGGCTCTGGCTCGAGCGAGGGGTGCACAGAGAGGCCTCTTCTGCCTACCGTCTGCAGAGCGCGGGCGCCCGGGAATGACTAAGGGAAGGAGGTCAATCCCAGGCAAGATGGAGCGCGGTTGGATAATCCAGCCCACCCGGGTGCAGGCATCCGCGGTGCGGTGGGCGGTGCGGTGGGCGGGGCCAGGAGCGGGCGGGGCCCGTATTGTCCATCCCGCGGGGCATGCCGGGAGCCCCGCCCCCAAGATGGCGCCTCACTGACAGTTGGCTGCTGAGCGGCGGAGGCGGATCCTGCTCTTCAGGGCGGCGGCGGCGGCGCAGACTGCGGGGCCAGGGTCTCCCGGCTCCTGGTGTCGGGGGATGGCCGCTTGGGCCGTCTAGGGCGGAGCTGCACGGGCGAGGCGCTGCAGGCGGGCGCTGGCATGGACTGGTGAGCGCGGCTCCTGCTCTGGTCGCCGCCGGGCCGGGCGTGTGCTCCTCACCGTCAACCCCTCAGCCCGGGCCATGGGTTCCTCGGCGGCCGCGGCGGCTGCGGCGGCGGCAGCCGCGGACTCGGCGCAGTGGCTCTCGGTCAAGGAGGAGACCATCTTCCTGCACGACGGGCTGATTCGGGTCACCGACCTGGCCGAACTGCCCAGCGAGATTCTCGGCGCCCCGGAGGCCGCCGACACCGACCTGGAGGTGAGCGAAGCCGCCCCCGCCCCCGCTATCGGATTAGCCCAGCCCTCCTTGCACCCCTGGTGTCGCCCCCCACCGCCACCCTCATCCTCGAACCCCCTCTTTTGCTGTCCTGGCCGGTGTGCGGGGGCGCGGGGCGAGGGCAGGTGGGGTCTGCAGACCGCCGCTCCCCTCCCTCCTCGGGACTCACGCCCGCGGGGGATTTCATTTGCGGTTTCATTTTGAATGTTCCGACACCTGCATTTTATTAGACCATCACCCGGCACGGCCTTCGTGCCCCGGAGGGGCGCCACCGCCGCCTGCCTGGCGCTGTCCCCTCCCCCACGGTCTCCCCCGGAGTCATTTCCAAGACACACCCAGGTTGTTTAGCTCTGGGGAGATTTTTATTTTAATGCTGTAACCCCCTTTTCCTTCGCCGGTTGTGTTGATTTTTTTTTTTTTTTTGGCAACCTCCCCCTCCCCCAGAGGAGAGTAGTGGCAGCTGCCCTTCCGCGATGGGCAATCCAGCAACTTCTCTGTGTCATGCCTCGGATTGACACGGGCCTTTGTCAGGAAAGCGGGCAACGTGGACCAGCAAGTGGGATGCTTTAGCGGCCCCCGGCGAGCTGTCTGCCAAGGGTCACGGAAGCTTTAGGCCACAGGGCCCTTTTCTGGGCGGAGAAGCCCAGGCTTAGGAGCCGTGGCAGGTGCAGAAGCATATTTCAGCAATTCTGCTACTGGGTTTGGGGGCAGAAGGAAAGCATATATGTTCGGTTGAAGGGAACTTTGCACCGACTTCATTTGGTTTCATGTTAGCCTGGAGGTGGGAAGACTGGCAGTACGATTTCTTCGAGGCCAGCCGATGTTGACACTGCCCACCCCTCCCAACCTCCACTTTGTGGGATGACATTTTGATATGTAGGTGGCATGGGGTGTCGTGAAATTCTTATTGTCGCAAGGAAGTCTCTCTGGGGTAGGACACAGAGAGGATGACCTGTCTTCTGATTATAAACGGAATGCGAGGAATCTTTTGTGTTTTGCGGTTTTGCATGCGCTTTGGTTTTCAGCACAACGAGCATTTATAGAAATGAATTAAAACCGACTACTGTGTGTTTCTGAGAACGGGTCGTGTTAGCCGCGATATTTCCAAGTGCCTGAGATGCGAATACCTTCCACTATATTTTTGTATCTGGGTTTGAGGTTGCCTCAAAATTCCTATTGGGAATTCTTAATTCACTTATTTTACAATCTAGTCACCCAGAAAGGGAAGGTACAAGTTGGTGGGGAATTCCTAATACAGAATTATAGTTTTATTGTGTCTCACTTATTTAGGTATATTCTATAAAAGCAAAACATATCAATGTCTTATCTGCTTGAAAACTTAAGAGATACTGTGCTGTGATATTGGAATCTTTTGGTTCAGTTGGGCTCTGTTGTAAGAGATGGGCAGAGGATGCTCTTTGTTCTTTGAAGATTAATCTAAGTTCACAAAACAAAAAAATTTTGTGTATTCACTAAAATTATTTATTAATAAATATTTATAAAATCATCTTTAGGATTAGAAAGAGTTGGGAGTAGTTAAAAATACCTGAGCTATTAACTGGGCCTTTCTAAGATGTTTACTGTATAAATGTATTGAGTGAATTTGTGAGCTATTTCAATAAAAGAATGATTTTAAAGTAAAGAACCTCTGTGGCCTGATAGATTGAAAAAATTTTTCTTCTTAAATTTATGGTCTGACATGGGAGAAACCAATATGTTTATAGGTGATAAACATTTATGACTGGCACTAGTGAATAATGTGTTTTTCATTTCTTTCCTCATATTATACAGGTTGCATGGTATTGGGAAAAATGGATAGCCAAGAATGTTTTTGAGGTTTTTAAATTTGTTTATCTGGATGTATTCACATTTAATTACTTAATAATAATAATGTTGGTTAAACGTGTCAGACCTTATCTTACTAATTTCTCAGAAGAACCCTAGAAAGTAAATATTGTTACCCTCATAAATGTTACACCTATTAACAGTCATAAATATTACACTTATTGTACAGATGAGACATGTGAAGTACAGAGCCAGTATGTGACTTGTTCAAGCTGACATAGAGGGGAGCCTGGACATTAAACCAGGTCTTTCCCTATCAAATGTAACTGCTCCTAATCATGACACTTCACTGCCTCCATGTCTGTATGACATTGATATTTGTAATTACTTTTTATTTTTATAACTGGATACAGATAGAGTAATAAATAGATATCTCTATTTTCTAATAACTTTCTTTCATATTTGAAGATTAGAAGTTCACGGATTTTTTAAAAGTTAACTTTTGAAATTCTTCCTCGCTTATGAAGTACACTCTTCTCAACTTCTCCTTCCAGTGGGTATCTGGTAGGAGAATGGCCATTTTTCACAGGGTTTCCTAGGCTGTAGAGGATCCTCCCATTAGCACCTTGCATTATGAGGGATGAGAGTCAAACTATGCTGACTAATTTATGACTGACAACCCTAATGCAAAAGACTGCACTAACTGCAGTAGAGTCTTATAATTTTAGAGCTAGACTGGACCTGACAGATAATCACTTCTTTATTTTAGAGAGTTGTTATCTGAGACCCAGAGAAGTTATGACTTGGTTGCTGTAGCACGTCTAGTTGTGGCAGAGCATAGGACTAGTACCTGGTTTGCCTGCCTTTGAATTTCAGTGTGGTTTTTTTTTTTTCCATTCTGCTCATAGTTAAATGTCAATGAGAAAAAAAGGGATCCTAAGAAGGAAATCAACATTGTGTTGGCATTTTTTTTTTGTCTTGGCATTTTAATTTAAGCATGAACAGAGTTTTGAATTAAAATTTTCTTCCCAGTAAATTCTGAACCAAAGTTTTTTTTTTTTTAATAAAAAAATAGTATTTAATCAACAAATACATTCAACTAGTATTCCTGGAAATCAGAGGTGTCCTGGGCACTGTCCTGGATGCTGGGGATGTAGCAATAGATGAAATAAAATCCCTATCCTCAGAAAGTTTTTATTTTAACCACTGAATTTTGAAAATGGTTAAAATGGGAGATTCTGTGTTACCATAGTAAAAAAATTTTTAAAAAGCAAAAAAAGAGAACTAGTGTATGATTCCATTTATATCAAGTTCTAGGACAGACATAACTGATGTTTGCTGTTAGAAGGGGGCATGAGGGGAAGTTCAGAGGGGGATTGTAAGTTCTCTTTCTTCACCTGGGTACTGGTTACCTGGAGTTTATGGTTAAGGTTTGTGGGCTTTACAAAGGTCTATAAAGTTTAAATGTTTTAAAGAATTTAAAAAACATTTTAAAGTACAAGAGGAAGCTTTTATTTTAGTGGGAGGAGATAGGCAATAATCAAATATATAATATGACGTATAATATGTCAAATGATAAGTGCTTTGGAGAAAAGTATTACTGGGTAAGGGGGATAGATAGAGAGTAATGTTGAGATGGCTCTGTTTTCACACTGGCAGTGAATTCTGAACGGAAGGCCAGGCATGGCATTTGAGCAGAGACCTGAAGGAAGTGAGGGGGTGTACCATATGGCTACTGGGGAAAGAGCATCCCAGACAGAGAGGACAGCCAAGTCCCTGAGAGAGGAGCGTCCTTAGTAAATAAAGGGGGAGAGAAAAGTGATAGGAGATGGCTTGTGTATGTGTGTGTTTGCGTGTGATATGCTGATTAGCAGGGTGTTGTAGGTAAGGATTTGGAATATTACCCTGAGTGAATAAAAATGCAGCTAAGGCTTCTTTTTTTTTTTTGGCCTTTCAAATAAATAATCAATTTAATTGTATGTTGCTGGGAGAAAGGGAAAGCATGTAGGAAATTATCTTTTAAGTGTTGAAATAAATTTAAGATAAATTGTGGACATTCTGAAAGCTTTCTCTTTCTATCTCATTTTTCTTTACAAACATCAGGCAGGAACAGGCATCATACATACTGATGTTGACAGAAGTTAATTGACTTGCCTGAGGTCATAGCTCTCTAAACTACTTCTTACCTCATAGTTTAGATTAATTTTGATTTCAAACCTTTCATTTGGTGTTTCTCATTTTTCCCTTGTACTTGTTTAAAAGGAAACACACAGACACATGTATCATTAAAAAAAAACTGAATATGAATAGTCATAGCAATTTTTTTTTTTTTTAAGCGTGGGTAGGCACCGGGAACTGAACCCAGGTCTCCACCATGGCAGGCAAGAACTCTGCCACCATTAACAGCCCAGTCATAGCAATTTTATTTGTGATTGCCAAAAACTGGAAATAGTCAAAAGGGCCATCAGCAGGGGAATGGATAAACAAGTTGTGGTATAGCCACACAGTGGACTCCCACTCTGCAATATAAAGAAATGAACTGTTGATTCACCATCGATTTATTAGAGTAGAAGAAGGCAGATCACCAAGAGTACATACTGTATGATTCTATTCATACGAATTCTAGAAAATGGAAGCTAATCTGCAGAGACAGAAAGCAGGTGAGTAGATGTCTGTGGGTTGGGGTAGGAAGGGATAGGAGAGAGGGATTACCAAGGAGTATGAGGAAACTTTTGGGGGTGATGAATATGTTTTCTCTTTGATTGTGGTATAGGTTTCATGTGTGTATACATATGTCAAAACTCATCAAACTGTACACTTTAATGCATACAGTTATTGCATGTCAATACTCAGTTTTTTTAAAATGGAAAAAACGCAACATACTGATAGCATTTGAGAAATTAAAGAAGATTCAGCATGTTTTATTGCTGTGTAAGGAAAGAAGCATTGGGGTTTGGTGCCAATTAACTGAAAGAATCTGGGTTTTGAATACTTACGATACACTCAAGTAAAATCTTTGAGACGATATTTAGATTTATGATGATCTGTCTCTTAAGGTAATAGCAGGCTGTTTATCCTTTAGTCAGAATCCTTTGGAAACTGTTTACGTACTTTTGTAGGATACCACGTTCTAGGCTTGGAGGAATTAATGAATAACTGAATAAACACTTTGTTCACAGCAGGGTTAATTACCATGTAGTCCACAGAGCACTGGAATAAGACTCACTGAATCTTGGTGCAGAGTTCTGTGAGCTTGGGTGAAAGTCTGTACAAAGCTCTCAGGCTTGGCTGGCTGGCTGTAAAGTTAGAATGAAGTACCTGAGGACTGTGGGAGCAAGTATTGTCTAGGGGTTGAATCAGATTTAAGCACAGAATTACTATATGACCCGACAATCCCACTACTAGGTGTAAGAATTGAAACTGGAACTGAAGTAGTTATTTGGACACTGATGTTCGTAGCAGCATTATTGACAGCACCCGAAAGATTGAAGCAACCCAAGTATCCAACAGTTGAGTGAATTAACAAAATGTAGTATACACATACAATGGAATATTATTCATCTGTAAAGAGAAATGAAGTTCTTTTATATTCTACAACATGGATAAACCTTGAACTGAGTGAAATAAGAGCTATGAAATAACAAATATTATATAATTTCACTTACGTGAAATACCTCGAATGAGAAAATTCGTAGAGAAAGAAAGTAAATTATGGACTACCAGAAGTTGGAGGAATGGGGAGTTATTGCATAATGGGTACATATTTATGTTTGGGGTGATGAGAAGGTTTTAGTAATGATGGTAGTATTGGTAGCACAACACTGTAAACATATTAACAACCCTGAATTATATATGAGAATGTATTAAAAGGGGAAATTTTAAGTTTATATATGTTGCTAGAACAGAAATAAGAAAAAAAACCACAACCCAAGCAGGGCTTGGCTGTACAAGCCAAACTATACAACCCAAGCAGGGCACCCTAATGTAAACCATGGACTATAGTACAATTATAATACTAATCTTTCATTAACTGTAACAATGTACCACACTAATGCAAGGTATTAATAATGGGGGCGGGGTGAAGAATATGGGAACTCTATTTCTGCAAACCTGTTAACTTCTCTAGTGAAAAATAGAGATTTTCAAAAATGGAAAACAATGCCATTCTTCTAATTTTATTCTTCTAATATTCAGCTGTAAAGAAGTTCTTTTACATTCTACAACATGGTTGAACCTTGAAAACATGCTGAGTGAAATAAGCAGATACGAAAGGGCAAATATTGTATGACTTCATGGTGTAAAATACCTAGAATAAGCAAATTCGTAGAGAAAGTAGATTACAGATTACTAAGGGTTGGGGGAATGGAGAATTATCCTCAATGGCAACAACTTTTGCTTTGGGTGATAAGAATATTTTGATGATGGATGATGATGATGGTAACACAATATGTAAAAGTAATTAATGTCACTGGGTTGTGCACATGAAAATGATTAAAATGGAAAATTTTTTTTGTGTGTATTTTACCACAATAAAAAAAATCAGATATAAGAATGAGGTCGGGAATGAAATGCTAGCTCGTGACCTCGCTTGATTTTGTACCTTCGGTAAGCCCTGGTGTGTTCTTCAGCTGCAGTGTCTTTGTCATCATTGTCACCATCACTCCCACCACCATGACAACAGCATCAGCATACTAAGTGCTTACAGCATGCCAGGCTCTATGCTCAGCACTTCACACCCATTATCTCCACTAATCCTCACAAAAGTCTTAGGAGGTTGGTATTATCATTTTCTTTATTTTATGAATGAGTTAACTGAGACACAGAAGCTAAGTAAATTGACAGAGGTTATACCCTTAGAGCTGAGACTGAAGTAGATCTCTGTCTCACACCAGCCGAGGGTCCATGCTCTTTAACCATTATGTTAGACTGCCTCATCATCTAAAAGATGAGGATGGTATTAAAGTTTATGTAAGGATTAAAAAAGAATCTGCATATAAAGTACTTAGTGCAAAGTCTGATACATGGCAAATGTTCAATAAGTGAATGGTATTATTTCATAGATTCTCAAGGTTATTTTAAGAATGGAATTAATTATGTATTTCAAGTATATGGGCTTTCTTCAGCTGCCTGTTGCATATGAAAGCAAAGCTGTCCTATCAATGAAATTGTTTTGTGCTCTAATAGTGGAGATGACTTTTAAATTTTTGGGTCATCTCTCTGGAATTATCTTCCTTCCCAATTGATTTGCAGTATGGCTAGGCACATGAAATAACAGGTAGATAGTCTTCATTTCCATTTTAAATCAATGGTCTCACTAAATAAATCAGTTTTGATTATTATCTGTCTTATTGGCTTCTGTATTTTGATTGTCACAAAATGCCACCTCTTGGTCAGGGCTACTTGGTGGATTGTCGTGCACTTTTTCTTTCATAGGCTAAGGTACCAGTGTTGATAATTATGAAAGGACCATCAGTTCCTGAAAGTGCCCCATACTGTTTATTTCCTCCACTTTCTATCTTGTTTTACAGCAGTGGTTGTGGGGTGAACCCAAAGAGTATAATCTGCTTTGCAGGATGTTTAGCTCATAGTTGTAGACAGTTGTAACAGCAGGTAATCATGGGACAAATGCACAGTTATTTCAGAAGTGTGTGGCTATTTCTCAATAAAATTTTTTTTTTAAGTATCGTAGACTTCAGAAACTGTGTGACTGTTGCTTTGATTCTAGATTTTGTTTCATTTTGGAGGGCATGGGCCAAGAATTGAACCCTCGTCTCTTCCATGGCAGGCGAGGATTCTACCGCTGAACTACCCATGCACCCTCTGATCCTACATTTTTAACATAGGTCATGTATTCATTAAAATTCTTTAAACTATGAGTATTACATGAATACATTAATGCTGCAAAAGACTCCAGATATACCATATGTTATTTAGCCATTCCCCTGTTGATGGGTATGATGGGTTGCTGTTGTAATAAATTATCACACATTTAGTGACTTAAAACACATTTATTCTCTCATGGTTCTGGAGGTCAGAAATATACAATCACTTTCACTGGTCTAAAGTCAACATGTGGGCAGGTCTGGTTCCTTTTGGAGGCTCTGATGGGAGAATCTAGTTCCTTGTTTTTTGTTTTTTCTTTTTTTAGCTTCTGGTGACCACCTGTATACCTGGGTTTGTTGCCTCTTCCTCCCTCCTCAAAGCAGATACTACCAGTCTCTGCTTCTATCATCCCATTGCCTTCTTCTCTGACTCTGATCCTTCTGCATGCCTTTTATGGGACAGTTGTGGTTATATCCAGGGCCCACCTAGATAATGTGAGATAATCTTTCTCAAGATCCTGAACTTAATCACATCTGCTGTGTCCCTTTTGCTGTATAAAGTAAAATTCATATATTCCAGGGATTATAATCTTGATCTCTTTAGTGGCGCTTCAACCTACCACCAGAGGTATTTTGGTTTGTTTTCTTCAGTTTTTCATTACTAAAAACAAATAACCATACACATCATTGCATTCTTCCTTGTGCACATATGAAAGTATTTCTCTAGGGTAGATACTGAGAAATAGAATTTATGGATCATAGGTGACTATTTAAATTTTGTGTGTGTGTGTGCATGGCCTAGAAATCTATTTTGAATTTTAATAGCCACCACCCAGTTGTTCTCCAAAGTGACTGAACCACCGTACACTCCCAGTAACACTCTGATTGGACTTCTTTTCCTCACACCCTCATAGAGACCATATCAAATGCTTAAACTTAACATTTGCTTAAGCCAATGATTCTTGGTCTGAAAAAATGAATCCAGTAGATGTGATTAGGTACCTGGAAATGTAGGCAGAACCATGGTCAGCTGAAAGAAGGCAGAGTATTCCATTAGAGCTGTGTAGCTTTTATCCCTTCACTTCAGGAACTTGATGTCTCCTTTGACTCCTGGCATATACTCATTTTGGTCAGTAATCCAGTTAATACAGACCATGTCCATATATAGGCAAGAGAGAGCAACAACTTCTTGTTCTGAGATGGTCTGGAGAAGCTGCCAGAGGCCAGCAGAGCCAGGGAGCTGACACACAGGGAAGAGATGTATGGCTCCCGAAGTGTGTTTAGAGTGTACAGCAGTTAGGCAGACTGGTTGGACTCTGATCCCCTTAAAATTTTCTGTCTTAGATGCTAATATAATGAGTAATTCTACATTTTTTGGACCTGTATGAAAAAGTGTTGATATTAAGTGGCTTCAATGCTATGCCAAACTTTTTTGGATTATAAAGAAGTAAAACATGGGCACTGTAGAAAATATAGAAGATGTCTGGAAGTGTAAGAGAAAAAATACCCTTTCATTGTAACATCCAGAAATAGCCCTAATATATTTTTTATTATTTCCTTCTTCAACTCATTTTTTTATATATGTAAAATTGGAATTGCATCCTATGTGCTGTTTTGTACCCTTTAACCACCTATTTGGAGCATTTTGTCAAATTAGAGTTAAAAACATAATTTATGACTACATAGCACTTATTGAAGTACTTAATTTTCTTGTTGGACATTTCTGCTATTTCTTCAAATCTGCTTCAAATTTTAAAGGAAAATTCTAGCTTATAGGAAGCTAAACAGTTTTTAGTATTTAGAGTATTATTTGCATGAAAAAGTTTGATAAATTATAAATTTGTAGTGATTATTAAAATGTGTTTATGCAACCTGTTACTACTAACAGTTATATCATTAAAGGCATTTTTAATAGTGCTGTATAATTATTCTCCCAATAATGATTAATATTTGTGTGTAGCTTTGAGTTTTTAATATGCTATTAAGCACAATTGTAGAATAATGTTCCATGAAGGAACATTTCTAGAGTGGACTTATTTGAATCTCTAGTGTCTTCTGAAACCTGTAGTTGGCTGAATTACTGGGTCACAGCACATTTTGTAGCAATTTTAGGCTAACAATAAGGAGATGTGTAATTTGCAAACTATTTTCTGCAAATTGTAGGTTTAGTAATACTAATAACTATGAATGCATCATTCAAGTAGTGGTTTTATACCAACAAAATATTAACATTCAGCTTGCATTTTAATGAATCTTTTCTGTGTTTACTGTATTTATGCTGTGTAATTTGCAATACTGATTTCAAAAGAACAAAGTTGAATTAGATGTAGCTATTTATGGTACAGTAAAAATCTGGACCTCCTATCTCTATTGATATATTTGTTTTTCCTACTGCTGAAATGAAATAATGAAGACTATTAAAGGAGAATCTATGTCAACATGTTTTCATCAAAACTACATAATAGAAGAATTGCCTTTTTTATTTCTTGATAACAGTTCCTTCCGAATCATCATTTGTGGTTTATTTCATCTAGAAACTTGCAAAATTAGTGGAAATGTAAAAAATATGTTTGGGAAACTTTGGAGGAAGCATTTCTTGAATGAGTTTATGATAAAGAAAATTTCCTTTCCCTCAGAGGTTCTGAACCTGGAGTCCATGGTCCCCAAAGGGTCTATGAATATAATTTAGGGCATCTGTGATCTTGGGTGGGAAAATTTATGTCTCTCTTTTCACTAATCTTTAGCTGAAATTCAGCATTTCCTGCAATTATGAGTGTAATCAACTAAACAGCAGTAGCATTGGCAGTACCTGTGATTTTTGTAACCAATAGAAATCATAGATATTTTCATATATTGCATTGTTGCATATATCTTGAAATATTGTTTCTGCTTACCAACGCTTAGAACTTATGGTAATCACTAGACCTGAAACTCGATCTTGTTATTCAATATATTGATATGAAGTGCCTATATTAAAAATTTCATTTTAAGTATTTTTGGTAACTGTCTTTCAATAAAATTGGTTTCTTGTAATCCCATGTACTTTATTTTTTTTTAATTTTTTTATTTTTGACTTGGGCAGGCTTCAGGAATTGAACCTGGGTCTCCGGCATGGCAGGTGCGAACTCTGCCACTGAGCCATCCTTACTGGCGCCCATGTACTTTATTTTATCATTTAAAAATGTTATCTGAGAAGGGTTTATAGGCTCTACCAACCTGTAAAATTTTAAGGGACCCTGAGATTGTGTCTCCTTTTTAGTTGAAGTTTGCTAAAAACCAGCAGAATTTGCATTTGTTTGAAGTAAAGTGACCACCTCTTTTCAAACCCCTTAACATGTTCTGTGGTTTGTAATGTTATTCTTCAATTTTTTTTTCCATTACCTACTGACTGAAAACTATTAACTAGTAATGGTTTTCTTGGGTGCTGTGATTTTTTTTCTCATTTGCCAACCATGGTATTGTTAACAAGAAAGCTATTTTAAACAAATAAAATATAGTTTAAAATGCCAAGTAGTTCTTTCTTAAAATTGAGCAATTTTTAAAATTTACTAAATATTTTGGAGTCCCTGCCTCCCCCAATCTGGAGAGAATGTTGGTCAGCTGAACTGTGTGAAAAAATTCATTAATATACTTCATATTGGTATTATACTGCTAATAAAGATAAATTTTCAGCAGGTGGCCTCAAGCACCTGTCCCAGGAGGAACAATTTTTTTTTTTAAATCCGAAATACATTTTGCTTTTCCTTTCTCTGTACAGTATAATTATATTCTTATGATTTCTTTTATTATTCAAAATGTTATTTTACATGTGTTTTGTCAAGATTCCCTGAGTTTTACTTAAAATAGCCTTCAGAATTATACTAATGATAGCCACTAGCCAAATGTGGCCATTGAGCACTTGAAATATCACTTGCCAGAATTGAGATGAGCTGAAAGTGTAAAATGTAAATTAATTATATTTTACAATGATTAAGTGCAGAAATGATAATATTTTGAGTATAATGGGTTAAATAAAATATATTATTGAAATTAATTTTATCCATTCATTTTTCCTTTTTTTATGTGATCGCTAGAAAATGTTTTTTTTGTTTTTTTTGTTTTTTTAATTTGCATATGGGCAGGAGGCACCAGGGATCGAACTCCAGACCTCCAGCACGGTAGGTCGGAGCTCTCCCTGCTGAGCCACGGCAGCCGCCCGAGAAAATGTTAACTTACATTTGTGTCTCACACTACAAATAGATATTTTCATATATTGCAATTGTTGCACATATCTTGAAATATTGTTTCTGCTTACCAGCACTTAGAACTTATGGTAATCACTAGACCTGCAACTTGATCTTGTTAATAATGAATAACATTATAAATAATGAATAACATATATAAAGTATACTTTTTAAATAAATATGAAGTTCATTTATGAAGTTCAGGATTTCTCTCTCAGGTAGAAAGGCACATGGCGGCCTCCAGTAAGCACCTCCCCTTGAATTGGTGGAGACACATCTCTATGGAAACCATCTAATCAAAAGTTACCACCCACACTTGGGTCAGTCACATCTCCATGGGAACAATCAAAAAGCTCCCACCCAGCAATATTGAATGAGGACTAAAGAACTTGGCTTTTTTGGGGATACACAACAGATTCATACTGGCACACTTCATATATTCTATTTTAATTTCATCCATTCAGTGACTCTGAAGGCAGATAGAGAGATATTATTTTAGGGAAGAAAAAAAAAGGTTTAGCAAAGTGAAGCTATTTGTCCAATGTTATATAATTAGTTAGTGCTAAGATTAGGACTCAAGTTCATTTCCTCTGAGTGATTTTCCACTCTACCTCTGCTTTAGGTAATCGTTGACCTTGATAACGTGTGATCTCTGAGACAGTAGACAGTACTTAAATGAAAGTGCTACACAGGCCAGCCACACATTACTGCCAGAGTAGTCTTCCTAAAGCACAGTCCTTGGCCAACCCTGCAGTGGCTTCCCACTTCCTGCAAAGTAAAATTATGGTTCCTAAGCATAGTGTTCAAGAGAGCTATAATTATTTGGCTCCGTTCTATCTTGCCATTCTTAAGTCATTGCTCTGTCCCACCACCCCTTGCAGTGCACTATATTTTGCAAACTCACGTTCTGCATTCTCTTCTGTGGTCTTGGTTTATACGGTTCTGTGGCAATGGGGACTCCACCTTACTTTTTGAAGCCTACTTTTCATCCTTCAAGAGCTATGTCAAATGCACTCCACTATCAAGTTTTCATGAAGCCTGCAGTTAGAAGCAGTCACCTTCTCTTCTGTATTTCCTTAGCACTGCTTCATGTGTGTGTGTGTATATATATATATATGATTTATTTTGGTACACTTGGTCTCCTTTATTATATTGTAAGCTCTTTGAGAGCAGCCACCTCCTCCTGTACATCATTGAGTACTTTACTAATATAATAGGGGTGCAAAAATTGGATGTTGATTAATCTGAATGCCAAAAAAGATATTTAGAGTCAATGAAAAGATGTGAGTTAATAAATACATCATGAGTTCAGAACATAGGGAAAATTAGTTAATGGAGAATAAGATAAGAATAGGCAGTTATTTTTGATCAACTAAAATATTAGTTCAGGTAAGGCTTTAAGAATTTTAGTTGCAGTTACAATTTGCATTTTAGATAAGAAAAATGCATCCTAACAGTTGTCATAAATGTTCATGCAAGAATGTGGATACACAATATGGGAATAAGACCTTTTGTTGTTTATAGAGCATATGGAATTTTGCATAGAGAATAGTGAATTCTTGAGAGATTCTTGAAAAACTAGATTACATGGAGTTAAGTTGAAAATATTCTGCATTATCTCTAGAACTGATTCTGAAGTTTTGACCATTGTTCTAAAAACCTTAATTAATTTGAATGATCTTTTGTTTAACTTAGTTCTTCTACAGTTAGGTAGTGTACTTAAACACCAATCTATTTATTTTGAACATTTCCATGTGGATTTTTTTTTCAGGGTTTTCAGTGAACTTAATCTGTGTCCTACCATCTTTTATTGAGTGCATTGAAGACCTCACACTCATAAAGTTATATTATAGAATTTAGCATAATCTGTTTATGGGTTAGTACAATATAGCTATTAACCATAATTTCCTTAATATTATTTTAATAAATGCTTAAACTTTAAAAAATTAAATGTTAGAGCCTTAGGAAATTTGAAAGATTTGAAGTATAAAGCAGAAAAGAAAAATCACTCCTATTGCCACCACTTAGTGATAAGTACAGTTCATATTTTCTTGTATTTCCCTCCAGACATTTTTCTATGTATGTATATCCACACACAGACACATATTTCAAGAAACTAGGATCATTATTATATATACATTTTGTGTCCTGCCTTTTTTACTTAACATGGACATTATTTGGAGGAAATTTCTCCAAAATTTCAGTATTAATGAGAATACCTTTTTAAAAACACCTACCTAGGTGTTAAAACCTGCATGATATTTCGTTGTATTGATGTTTGTTGACTTATTTACCTAACCCTCTTTTGTTGAATATTTATTCGATCTTGTTGAAGAATTTTAAAAGTTAGTTTTTATAAATTGTGAGACTCTTCTTTTTAAGTATGGAAAAACACACTTATATGAATAAGTTTATTTGCCCTAAATCATAATGAGAGGCTTCTGAATATGATGTAACTATAAATTGATGGGACTGATTTCCTGTTCATCTTTATGTAGCTAATTCAGTTCATATTTTTTGTTATGTAATTTAATACATGAATTGTATGTTTGGCTTGTTGCTACATGAGGTGTTTTATTTAGTGAAACTACTTAGCAAAGCAATACACAGTTCAAAATTCCAGAGGTTCAAAAGGGAATATAGGGAGAAGTCTCCTTCCTCAACTTGTCCTCCCTAGCGGCAGTCATTCTTACCTGTTGCTTACGTACCCCCACCCCCCAGAGATATTTAACTTATATACAAGCAGATGCGTACCCAAAGTCCTTGTTCCTTATAGGGCAGGCAGGCAGCCAGGTCAGAAAGGATCCCTCCCTGGAGGCCATTGCTCTTCCCTCTGTGTGAAATTAGCTCTATAAGGCCACAATCCACACAGGTGATAGGATTGGTATTTTTTAGATATTAAAGTATGAAATACATAGAGACTTAACATATTAGAAAACAAAAAAGGAAAAAGGCAATGATTTTAGATGATTATATGGTATGTGAATATATAATATACATCAGTGAAATTGCATTAAAAAAAAAAGACAGTGATATTACCAGGGGTAGTTTTACCTCGTTTAGCAGATCAGTGGGAAAGTTTGAAACAGCTGAAACAGTGAATCTTTTCAAACAAGTACCATGGCAGAGAAGACAGAGGACTTTAGTTAAAAGGTTCTGATTGTAAGACTGTGATAATTCCTACATAATTGGGACATAACGTATTAACATAGAACATTTCTCCCCAACTCTCATCCTACAGATTCATCTAATCTTTCTCTGAGTAGTTATGTTTGGTGACAAAATGTCACCATTCTGTTTTTGGAATTAAACAAGCACTTCAGGAGATTAAATATGTATCTAGCTTTGGATTTTTTTTCTAAGGTCTTTTTTTTTTGTCAAAATAATCAGCTGGAATTTTTATTGAAATTGTGCTGAATGTATAGATCAGGTTTGGAAAAATAATGTTTCTTTTTATCCATGAACATGTAGGATATCTCCATTTATGTAGATCTTACTTGATTTCTTTCATCAGAATTTTATAGTTTATACATTTGGAAACTGTATTTTGTTAGATTTATACCTAAGAATTAGTTTATTTGATGCTAATATAAATTTTTTTTTCTTGTATGCT
>PVIY010039712.1:0-22910 GCA_004026745.1 Myrmecophaga tridactyla
ACAGCCACGCAGAGCAGAGAGGGGACGCGGGGACCAGAAGACAGCCACGCAGGCAGAGAGGGGACGCGGGGACCAGAAAACAGCCACACAGAGCAGAGAGGGGACGCGGGCTGGCACCTCCTCCTCCTTCTCCGCAGAGGGGACACAGGGTTGGCACCTCCTCCTCCTTCTCCGCGGAGGGGACGCGACGCTGGCACCTCCTCCTCTCCGCATCCTCCCCAATGGCACCAGTGCCGAGCAGGTGGCTCAGATGGGCCTCGCTTCCCGCGGCAGCCCCACAGTCTGGTGACATCAGATGGGAATTTAGTCATGGACTTTTACCAGGTCCATTCCGAACCCGAACCAGGTCATCAGAAGATCTTTGCATGTTCACAGACTCGCCATACCCCTTCCTTCCTGGCGCTCGGCATCCTGGAGCAGCGCTATCTCCGTGGAGACGGCTCCAAGACCCCGGCCTGTTGGCTCCCAGAGTCCAGCGGCGCTAAGTGGGACGTGTGCCCCGTCGGGTCATTGAAGAAACACTCAGTTCTCCCTGAGGCCCCCAGGGGACAAGGTCCCGGGCGCCCCTGACGCCTGGAGGCATTGGCTCTCTTTCATCCCAGTGGCGGCTGAGACCGACATGACGGGAACCTCTCCCGAAACGCTCCCCAGAGGCAGCGGGGACCGCGGCTCCTCCCGCCAGCAGCACGGCCGCTGGCACCCGGTGGCCAGGCACCTGTACGCAAATCAGCGTCTGCCTGTGTTGAGGGGCTCGCACTTCAACAAAACGTCGTATACAAACATGAGGTCACAGACCTCAGTTCATTCATCCTGGCGGTGAAGAAATGCGTGCATATTTAAATAGATTCATCAATGTTTCCGTTGATTTTTTTAGGACTGCTTTTTTACAAATGCATGAAAAGAGCTTAACTTTTGAGAAAAGAGGGGTACTTTTCATTATCATTTTATTCTATTTTAGACTATAATCTCCCTCCCCCCCCCCAAAATTGAATAGGTGTAGGGAAAATGTCAGCAAAAAGGTAGAATTCTTTTTTTTTTCAAACCTCTTCTGTGGTTTCCTTACAGAATGCTTCTCTCCTGGTTTAAAGGTATTGAAGACATCACTATAATAGCTAATTAATGGTAAAAATAAGTCACATTAACAATGCTCAATTAAAATCCAGGCACTAGCAGAACACCTGAAGTTTATAAGCTGGAGCTCTGCTCCAATTTAACATCCTCCACTTTGCATTTACATGAAGCAGCCTATTAAACACATTTTTGGATTCTACTTTAGATGGAGTGAAACCAACAACCTCTGGGACCTCAGCAGAAACCGGTCAGAGATATATTCTCCTCTAGGGAAAATTGCCACTGACCCACTTTCTCACTTGCGGTTGTCCATTGGAGCTGAGGCTAACACAAATAGATACAGTTCTGTATAAGTCCTTATATTAAAAGGAGGATGAATTTAAAATACAGTCAGTTGGGCAGGTTCCTTTTCACTCACAGAGACTTTGAGAATCCTCTCAAAGCTATTCAAAATCAGGGGATAGGGGAAGCATGCTTTTTGTATTGCTGCAATTTCTAGAAAACATTAACTTCATAAGATGCCAATTCCAGCCTTCTCTGTCTTTTGACAATCCCAACAGGGGTAAAGATCAAGGATTTCCCTACTGGCAATTTGCAAGTGAAGCTCTTTCAAAAGAGCTGAGGTGAACAGCATAAGAAAATTCTTTCCAGAAGACAACGGTAGCTAATTACATTGAAAACAGGACTAATTCAGGTTTGTGAGAATTACTGAATGACTTTTCTAGGTATTGTTTCTGAAATATTCTTCCTCCCCCTTCTCAATTTCATGCATATATTCACATGCATTTTTTTCTCTTGATCGTTCTGGTTTGGTTTGTATGGCAGCTTCAAATATAGAGCCAAGTCTTGTTTATTTCCTGCTATGCAATCATCCCCAGATTTGGAGCCTATTTTGGGAAAAAAAATTAATTTGGAAAGCATCCTGTTCTGTAGTATTTCAAATTCAGAATTCTATTTGACTGCAAAATGAAAACAAAGAGATAAAGCAAAGTCTTGTGTGTTTCAAGTTCGGATGAATCTCAGTCACATTCCATAGATTATTTTGATTTAGTTTTAACAAAATACCACATTAAATCACTCTAATGAGCTGTTTCTGTCCCTCCATCAGTACAGGTCATTAGGTACAAAACTGCATCTTTCTGCGGCGTCTCCACTATTTCATGTCAGACTTGGCAAAAAAGACTTTGATGGTTCTCCATAGTGGAGGCTGAGACGTACTGTTCCCAGAGCCGAAGGGCTTGTTCCCTCGCAGGAAAGTGATTTGTCACACTCGCCCCATGGCACCAGGTGCTGATGGCGGCAGGTCATGCGCTGGGCTGGGTGTCCGGGGCAGGCTCCCCTGCCTGCCCTCTGGCTTGCTCAGATCGTCTTCCCATTGGCGCTTCTGTGGATTAAACAGATTAGCACCACCATCCGAACTGGCATACATATGGAAAACATTGGGAAACGCACCGCGGTAATTATTCTTTAGGGTAATGCTGCCTGTCTTTTTAACGGAGACTTGCAGGTACCTGATGCTCACACACCACCGTTCCCCACGCATGGTGCACCCATGGCAGCCCTGTGCCTGCCTCTGTTTCACGTCAAGGCCCAGACAGAGTGGGGAGAAGGGGCGGGAAGCGCCACAGGCCCGACAGCGTGGCCTTCCTTGGTGATTACAGAGGAGCTGCTCTGCTCCGGCTTCCAATTATGGGTGTGAACAACCTCCTCAGCCCTTTTCTGGTTCTCAGCATGATCTATTAGTTATAGCATGATCTATTAGTGATAGCATGATCTATTAGTGATAGCATGATCTATTA
The DNA here is from genome assembly GCA_004026745.1 of Myrmecophaga tridactyla. Taxonomy (NCBI): domain Eukaryota; kingdom Metazoa; phylum Chordata; class Mammalia; order Pilosa; family Myrmecophagidae; genus Myrmecophaga; species Myrmecophaga tridactyla. The sequence goes on from PVIY010039712.1 coordinate 2,871, forward strand.
GTTATAGCATGATCTACTAGTGATAGCATGATCTATTAGTTATAGCATGATCTACTAGTTATAGCATGATCTATTAGTTATAGCATGATCTATTAGTGATAGCATGATCTATTAGTTATAGCATGATCTATTAGTTATAGCATGATCTATTAGTGATAGCATGATCTATTAGTTATCTCCTTGACTAATGTCTGTGAAAGCTGGCATTCAGGTGAACACTGGATAGACCAAAATAGGCTTAATTATGGAGTTCTGGGAAATACCAAATCTGGATTTGGTAAAAGTTTCCCAAAATTCAAAGTTAAGACCCAGAAGAGGTTAGCCTGGTTCTGCCATTTAGTGATCAGCGAAGCCCCTTGCTTACCTCCAGACTTATCCCTTAAAGGAGACAGAATCTCCTACCAATCCCCAAATCCTGGAAAAGAATGTTTGTCTTCATGACATGGATTCTTTTAGAGAAAGCTGAAATTAGGTATAATCACCAAATCCGAGCGAAGATAGGAGCCACTGCTCCAGTCACCTAACAAGGGACAAACTATTTCATGTCAAAGTTTAACACGCAGTCCATGTATTCTTTGAGTAAAGCTGGCAAGTATCCACCCTGTTAGTGCATTTGTTTATTGCTGGTTGATCAGAATACTTTATTGGTCCACAGGTTTTTGCAAAGCCATACCAGTAGAACTCTTACAATGTGTCCTTTTTGTTTTGAGTCTACTCTCTCAACAGTCATTCGCTCCCAGAGACAACTGGAGCAAAGGTCAGGACGAATGGTAATGTTAGAAAAACGAAAAGAAATGAAGAATCCCTAGTATCTGTTTCTTCTTGTTTGCCATTTGCATCTGTCAACCCTGGACAATGAGGAGCCAACTTGTTACTTCTCTGATTAGAATGTGGGGGCTGCTGGTGCAAGAAAAGGTCAAAGTTGTGCAAAGCCTGTGGTTGGAGGGGTAGTCAGCAATCACACGAGGAGAGGGCTGGAAAGGGCCTGCGCAGGTGCAGGTTGGGAGGGGTGCCACAGAGGCCCAATAGGGGTGCCTTGTGAGAACCGTGGAATTCAGTTTCCCTCTAAGAATTAAACTATGAAATCAACACTGAGTGATCAGAGCCAAGCAAAACAGAACTCCATTCAGGAGATGGCCTGAGGTCATGCGCAGCAAGAATTAATAGCCCCCTTATTAAAACCAGGGCTGGGATTCGCGGGGAGCCCCTTTCAGCATGAGAAGAAGGGATCTGCAAGGGAAGCACAGCAAAGGGCCTAGGCAAACGTTCATGGACATCACTGGAGTACAAATCTTGGGCATGGATGTCCCGTCACCTGGACTGTCTCCCTCTGTCCAACAGGTATACCTTTTACTATGCAGCTGAACATTTGAATAATAAAATGTTTTGGTTGCCTGTTCCCCAAGCACCTTCTTGATTATCTGACTTCCCAAGTAGCTTGCCTCAGGGAGAGAATGTGTTGGTCAGGAGGAAGCAAACATCTGGTCTGCCTGACAGTTCTATTACTCACTATAAATTAACACACTGGCACTCTGGTTTATATGTCAGTCTCCTGTGAGATGTGTTAACATGAGTCAGTGTTCTTGAGCCAGATCAACTCTGGGACCCTGAAAAATCTGAGCCCACAGACTGGAGGGCCTGATCTGAGCCAGGCCTGAGAACCACTCTGTAAAGTTTCTGAAAGCTCCAGTTAAATTAAAATGTCATCCCCAAAGATTAATGTTAAAATCAGCATTTTTTTCAGTCAATAATCAACCCTAAAATTTTGAGCAGTGTGAGTTAATCCAGACCTTGGGTCAGCAGTTGGGATTAAGTCAGAGAGCTGGCACTAAGCAATGGTTGGTGTCGGGGATAAAATGATGACAACAGGAGCAGGGGACCACTGAGACCTCAGGGGCCTTCACATGCCAAGTCAAGGTAGGAAGTGTGTCAGAGCATCTTTCCATAAGGACAAAGAATCTTGTTAAATGTTGAGAGCTTAGAGTTAATATCAGGGAAAGTTCTTTTTTTTTTTTCACATGAGCAGGCACCGGGAACCGAACCCGGGTCCTCTGACATGGCAGGCTAGCATTCTTGCCTGCTGAGCCACCGTGGCCCACCCTCAGGGAAAGTTCTTGAAGGGACTTGAGCTCTTCTCAAGTTGATGCTCTTCTGATATGCAAAGCGGCAATGGGACAAGAACCTGGTTTTATAAAAGAACCACACACCAGACTGTCTCTCAAACTAATTGCTATTTAAATAAGGAGAACGGAGAGGCCAGAAATGAGAAGGCCAAGCAACACTGGGCGAGAGGGGTTAGCTGGAGGTCATTAAGTGAGACTCTACAGACAGCCTCCAAAAGTGTATGAGCACATACGACACCCAATCGTGTCAACAGTGCAAACTGAGTGGGTTTGAGCAGAGCTGTTGGGGTGTGGTGGTGCCAGGTGAGCCCCCAGGGGGCGCTATTTCCCACCCCCACAGTTGCACAGAGTGGTAGCTCCAGGCTCAAGAATGGCCCCAGCAGCCCGTTTCCCTTAAACATCCTTGTGAATTAGAGAGTGACACCCACAGGCATGGAGATAAAGGAAATAATGCAGCTTTCCCTCCTTATGGCCCTATTTCCCATTTTCACATCCATCACCTACCTTGAACTGAGTCATTTCAATCCCGACAAATCTCAGAAAAATTGTAAATGTGGCTCTTTCTGACTGCCGGGGAGATGGTGCATGGTGCTATTCTACCTCGCTGGGACTGCACGGTCCGAATCGCATACATTTTCTTCATTAAGGGTAACCCCGGGGGTGACACCTTCCCTTCCATTTCCCAGGAGCTTGAGGGAGAGGGGGCAGCCATGGCCCTGCCTCCTGCAGACAGTTGTCTGTTTGGGAGAGCCTAAGTAAATCACCACCACGATAATAACACAGTAGGGACAGTGCCTGGGGGAAGCAAAAAAAGAGAATAATACCTGAGCCATTTCATGTGCTATTTGCAGGAAAAGAATATTTGGAAATTTCAAATGCATTTGATAATTCTAAACAGCTAGTTAAATTACCCTGCTCGCTCCAAAAGAGAAAGAGCTTCCAAATCTGCATTCATATTGCTAAAGGGGGAAAAGCATTAGGGATAACTCCTGCACAGATTTTTGGCGAGCATTAGGCCACTTTTTTTTTTTCTCCTAAAGACATTCCCTCTATTGCCTGCCGCTTGCTGCTTCATAACACTTGACAAATTCACAGTTCTTAAAAGCCCCCATAAATGTTTTGTAAATTGCTCCATTTTATCAGGGAGTTCTCAGAGCCTTGTCCCTGATAGTCACATGTTTTCATTCTCCATTCCTTGTTTATCTTTATTTGTATGCATTTTCCAGCGTGAAAAGGCTGTCGTTATCAGTCTCGGCATTCTCACTATTATTATCAGGATGTTAAGCACAGAAAAGGTTCACCATCTGCAGGCTGGAAATTCCCACAGTCTGAACATTCCCCTGCTCCGGCACACTAATAAAAATAAATAAATTAATAAAGCCATCCGAAGAAATTAAGTTGCCGCATGGCTCCAGGAGAGCCGGGCATGCATATCTGCACTCTAAGAATTCCTGAGCTGAGCAGAAAGCCAGAGCAGGACCTTCTCAGATACTGAGAAATTCTCCCTAGAATTCCATTTAGGCAGGAGGAGTAATTTAAGGGGACGGCGCTGGAGGAAGGACAGGAGAGAGGACAGAGGCCTTGCTGGAAGGTGGGGGAGGGGAGGGGGTGCCGGGGAAAGGCGGGAGGAGGGAGGGCGGGAGCGAAATGGCACTGGAGACCTGAAATCGGAGGCCCGTCTGGAATATTAATTCTCGCAGCTGCAAGGAGGAGGCCAGCCGACTGCAACTTGTTTGAATACTTTCCCGGACAAGTTCTATTAAAAATGAGATAGTGTACTGTAAATATCGGATCCTGCGCTCGGGCATTTTGTCAGCGCTCCCAGCACCTGATTCATTCCCAATAGCGCAATCTCCTGGATATTATACCGGGGCTGTAAGAAACATACGGCCCGCGCTTCCATCACTCAGAACGGCTGCCTGTTTAAACACCGGCATGTAAATAAAATATTTCCCCCAGTCAAGCAGACCCGGGGCTGGTACCAGGCAAACCCTGAGGCGGGTCAGGCTGCTGTGCAAACGGGAGTCAGTGTCCACCCCACTCCCGCCGTAGCCCCCCGAGACACCCCCCACCCCCGCTGTAGCCCCCCAGACACCCCTCTCCCGCCAGCACCCCGGAAGACCTTGAGGACCGGCTGCGAGCGGGAGCCCGGTCAATAGCCCCACAAAAAGAAAAAGAAATCCACCTAGAAACCAATTTTCCTTGAACAGCTGTTCATCGATGTTTAATTTCCACCCTGGAAGTCCACTTTTCAGGAATGATCCAATAATTGCAGGCAGAGTACCGGCTGGGTAGGAACACATAAATATCAGCCCCCCTTCTGCTCCCACCTGGCAGCCAGGAGCCCCGGTGATCGCTAGATATTTCACAGTACTTCCGAGAGCGCCGAGACTTTTAGGGGGTGCGCGGGAGTGTCAGAAAATATTCCTCCCCAAAGGACACCAGGAGGGGCCCTGGGCCGTCGGGGGAAATGCTGCAGGCGGTCTGCGAAGGCCTCATCCATTCTCAGGACGTCCCCCGGCCCCTCCACGCCCCCTCGACGCGGCCACTGCAGTAAATCACGGCGCACACCGGCCTTCGCTTGGGCACAGGGGAAAGCCCCGCGTGGCCTGGGACCCGCGTGGGGGGTGCAGCCACGGAAACAAGAGTCAGGTCCTAAGGCCAAGGCGGGGACGCTGCTTTTCTGAGGAACACTCGGAGCCAGCTGGGGGCCAGGCCCAAGCGGGGGTGTGTGGGGGGGGTCTGCATTTAAGGGCTGTGGGAAATTGGCTCAGAACCAACCCTCCTTTCCCCTGTGCCCCGCCTTCATCTTTCTCTAATAGACCGGCATCTGAGGGCGCGGAGAGCTGCTAGGTGGGGCCAGCTAACCAAGACAGGGTGCTTTTGTCCCCGAGCCTCGGGTTAGCTCCCTTCGTTGGGTAAAAGCTGCAGGAGCTCCCAGCTCAGGCATATGAGAGAGGAAATTTTAACAAGAAGGAGAAAAGGGGCGCTGCCACACTTAGAGGGGAACTGACCCACTGGGAGAGGGGTCGCTCAGCATGGTTCTAGAAATTGGTTGTAGCAAAAACAAATGAAAAATAAAGACTGGAGGTGGAACGCAAGGGAACTGAATCCACACTTGACCCATCTCTCACTTCCTTAGGGTTGAGGTTGGGGAAAGTGTACACATAATAGACACAGGCCACGTGGGTTCAAGGGTGAGAGCTCTCCAGAGAAACAGATCCAACAGGAAGTGTGTTTGTGCACGTGTGTGTGCATGTGTATGTGCACGTGTGTGTGCATAAAGAGATGGATTTTAAGGAATTGGCTCACATGATTGGGGTGGGGTGGGAAGTCGCAAGTCCTAAATCTGTAGAGTAAATCAGCAGGCAAGGTTTTATGCTGCAGTCTGGAGGCAGAATTTCTTCTTCTGGAAACTTCAGCTTCTATTCTTAAAACCTTCAATTGATTGGATGAAGCCCACCCACATTATCAAGGGTCCTCTACTTAGAGTCAAACGATTATAGATATTAATTGCATCTACAAAATACTTTCACGGCAGTATCTGGGCCAGTGCTGGTGCTGCATGCAATGAGCCATCATGGTGGAGGGGAGAGGTTTCCTTACTGGGAGTCACCGAACCGTCATTCCGGAAGACCTGCCCCCTAGGGGGTCTCCCTGCCCACGGGTCCTGGTGGCCTGCTCTCTGCTGTCAGGGGCTCTCCAGGAACAGATACTGCACCCACGACCACAAGGCATCTTGCTGTTCCCAGGTTCATATCCGGTGTGGGGTCCTCAGACATGCCGTGGAGTTATTACCAGGACATAAATCTAGGATTTCCGCATTAGTAAAGCACAGTGAATTGCTAAAGCCCAAAGGCAAGTTCAGAAAATGACACTGATGAAGCTGTCTGGTTGGAAGGGGCCTCATTTCCTGATCAGTGACCTGGGACTGCATTTCCCTGTAGCGTGCGGGGGACGGGCCCAGCATTTCCCCTCCCCCACCCTCAACACCTGCCCACCAGGCAGCAGGACTCAATTGCCCAGAGATTCCCTGCAATATACTCACAAATAACATGTTTCCAAGTAGGAGCCTCTGCTGGGAACAGGCTGAGCATTTTGGGGAACTCAGTAGGCACCTGACATGGGTTAAATAGTGACTCCCCCTAAAAACTTTATGCCATGTCCTAACCCCGGAGCCTGTGAATGTGACATTTGGGGAAAGGGTCTTTGCAGATGCAATGAAATTAAAGATCCTGAATTTTCTGGGTGGCCCTAAATCCTATGACAAATAGGATATGAGACTCACAGATTGCAGAGGAAGATGTGAGGAAGGAGGCAGCAATTGGAGGGATACAGCCACAAGCCAGCCTGGAGCTACCAGAACCTGAAAGAGGCAAGGAAGTCTCCTGGGGGAGCAAGTCCCTGCCAACCCCATGATTTCAGACTTCTGACCATCGAAACTGTGAGAAAATAAATCTCTGTTGATGAAAGTCACTCTGTATGTGGTCCTTTATTCCAGCAGTTACAGGAAATTAATGGATCCTCCAATATGATTTTTAAGAAACCTACTTTATGCTAGGGGATCACTTACATCCAGGAAGATTCTGCTTCAGTAGGCATCACCCAGATCTGATTGGGAGGGAGTCTCATGGTGTAGTCTTACCTTCTCCAGAAGCCAGTGACCCTCAGATAACCATGCACATCCCTGAGCTTTTCGAAGTGTGTATCCAGAATGACCAGGTCCTACCAGAAACATCCTGTAGCTCACTATTTGACCCCTAATCCAGACTATCAATTAGAACCCATAACGGCCCCATTGAAAATACCTACATGGTATTGCATGGCAGCTTCCCCTCAGTGCAAAAAACTACTGGCTGCTTTACATTTGCAAAAAGATGCTGAACTCAAAGGCTGTAAGTCAAAAGCAGGCTCCTGGGTGCTGTCCTGCTCTCCTGCTGTGTGATCTTCCATAATGAAAGAAGTATCCAGGATTGGAGTCTCCTGTGCACTGAGGGATTGAACATAAAGTTGTTTGGGCTGGGCATCTCATGGGAACCAAAAGGACGGAGTGGTGCCTGTGGGTTCTATGTGCGTGTGCATGTACGTGTGTGCGTGTGTGTATGGATGAGTGCACATACAGTGCATGTGCCTGTGAGTGTGTATATGTGCCTGTGCATGTGCCTGTGCATGTGTGTATTTGTGCATGTAGATGTGTGTGAGTGCATGAGTGTGTTTATACATATATGCATGTGTATGTCCATGAGTGTGTGTGCATGAGTGTGAACATGAAAATGTCAACACACTTCTGAAAAAGTAAACAAATTGAATGGACCAAACTAAAATTTGGAGCTATCACTTTTTAGCTGTGTGAGTAACAAATTAGTTAACTTCTCTGCCTCCATATTCTCATTTCCACAACTGCAGTTAATAACAGCATCTAGTTCAGAAGATCATTTTGAGTGGTGTTCATCAAGCATTGGCTTTTACTTCAATCTTTCAATAAATGTTGGTTCTGATTGAACTTTTCCCAGGGATGTCTCAGAGACCAGTGAGTAAAACAGGGCCAACCCATGCCCCAGGTGGGGAGTCTCACCCCCTGATGGCAAAATTACACTCAACAATCTCAGGAGAGTAGAGTGAGTTCTACTGTTTGAATAGTTTGGAAGATTGTTTCATTTTTATATTTAACATTTCATGAATTTCCTTACTAACTTCATTAGCCTATTTTTATTAAACATTATGCTTAATTTCTGGCTTCCCAAACCTACACAGCAACCATGGATGGGGATTTGCTGAATCCTGCAGGCCCCTATACACCCTCACTCCAAGACAAGTGAGAGACTGGAGTGGAAGAGAAATTACAGAGGGAAATTGTTTCAAAAATTCAGAAGCATAATTATGAGTATTGACTCTTATGACCCCATAATCCCACTCTTTCTTAGTCAGTGTTCTTCAGGGAAACAGAACTGACAGGAGAAATGGGTATATATCTTATAAATTATACATTTATTCCAATACTTTAAGAATTGGCTCATGCAACCATGGGGATGGGCAAGTCCAAATTTCGTAGGGCAGGCTACAAGTTGGAAACTCCAATGAAGGTTTCCTTGGATTCCCCCAGGAGAAGCTGGCTGGCTGAAGAGAGAGAGAAATTCTTCTGTGTGAAAGATGAAATCCTTGGTTCTCCTTTTAAGGCTTTCAGTTGATTGGATTGGATGAGACTTGCCTCATTGCTGAAGGCAATCTCCTTTGCTGATCGTGGATGTAATCAGCTATAGATGTGATCAACTGCCTAATGATGTAAAGCCAAAAATATCCTCATAATAACAGGCTACTGCTGGCTTGACCAAAACAACTAGACACCATAATCTAGCCAAGTTGACACATGAATTTACCCATCACAATTCCCAGGCATTTGCCCCAGGAAACTGAAACCAGGGACAGAAGCAAACACATGTGTGATTGTATCATAGCAGCATTATTCACAACAGTCAACAGAAGTAAACAGCCCAAGGGTCCATCAAAGGGTGCACAGATAAGCAAAATGTGGTCCATGCAGATAGTGGAAGATTATTCAACCATGAAAAGGAATGAAGTGCTGATGTGTGCTACAATATTGGTGGACCTTGACAACATTATACTAAGTGAAAGAATTCAGACATAATAGGGTATGATTCTATTTATAGGAAATATCCAGACTACGTAGATCCATAGAGGCAGAAGGCAAATTGGTGGTTGCCTGGGTCTGGGGGAAGGGGGAATGGGGAAATAATGACTATTGAGTAAGGGGGTTTACTTTGGAATGGTGGAAATGTTTTATAACCAGCTAGAGGGGGTAATTGCACAATATTGGGAATGTATTAAATGTCACTCAATTATTCAATTTTAAATGCTTCATTTTATGTTATGCAAATTTCACCTCAATAAATTATTTTAAACAAAGGATATGGACTCAAATTTAAATTCTAGTGCCACCTCTTCATAGTTGTGTAACCTTGGGCTGGTTACTGGACCTTTTTCATGCCTATTTTTCTCTAAATGATGCATTTAATAAGTATACTGCACAAATATTAGCACAGTCACTATCTGCTAGTAATATTTTTTGGTGAAAATGTACGGAAATAATTTCAAAAATAGATACAAATTAGGATGATTGTACATTTAAATTTAGGCTTTTCAGCAATAGATTTAAAGCACAGTCTTTAGGTCAAAATGGGTATTTCTTCAACACATCAACACTTACTTACTTTGTTCCTGTCCAAAAGGACAAACTTGCTTTCCAGGAGAGACTCCTCCTCTAGGCCCTCTGCTTTATGGGTACTATGATAACAGTACGAGCAGGGTGGGCTAGCCTTAGGCGATACCTGCTGACCAGATGGATCAGGCTAGCAGAACTCACCACGGCTCCAATATCCAGCGAGCTTTCTCTGGATCAACTAGAGGCTTGAAAATACAAAGGAAATACAATAAAAGCAACAATAATGATGAAGAATGTTGAGTCAGAATTTCCTGACTATCCCTTGAGATTTTCTAGTGCTGCTAAGGAGAGGAAAGAGAAAAGAGACACAAAGTCAGCCCAGTAATAAAATGAGTAGTGCACAATGAAGTACTAAGTAAAGTGTGTGAGAGCCTATTTTACAGATAAGAAAGAATTGCTTGGTGTGAGACAGGGAATCAGAGAGTAGACTTCGATACAGGAAGATGATGGTTGTAAGGCATCAACCAGCAGTCCGTCAGTGTAGGAAGAGAGATCAGGGTCTGATGTGTTGAGGGCAGCCTTCAGTGTCCTGCATGAGGATGCAGTGAAGCATGTTAGGAGCAGCTGTGGTGTGCAGCACAGTGATAAGCAGCTAAAGCCACAAGACTGTAAATGGTGCATGATCGACCCCCAAGGAGCTTACATTCTACTTGGGCATGTGGGATGAGTACACAAATAAAATAAGTTCAGGGCTTCTCAACATTTTCCATCAAAGTACCCCTAATGCAAGAGGAGAAATCATGGGACCATGTAGATATAGGGGACAACCCTATAGAAAAGCAAAATTTCCATAATTACTTTTGCCTTCTCTCAAAAAGTTGAACAAGATCTGTATAAGAAAAACCATCATTATTTTCATTCAATACCCCCCCAATAATTGTTTAATACATTTTTATTTATAGTTTCCCATACTCCTTGGCATACCAGTTTCAACAACATGAGTTAAGAAGTGGCTACAGAAAGGAAGTAAATACAAAAACATCTATCCTAGTATATGGTGGGCAGAAGAGACCACGTTCATCGAAGTCAGGGCTTGGGATGGGCCATTCCAGATTGTCTGGGGCAGGACGAGCACCTGGGAAGGGAGGACAGACACTGCTGTTTCCCTTCCAGCAGGTGTCTCCTCCCCTCTTTGCAGTAGGGCCCTGGGTTTGTTCAGACAGCCAGTCACTCAGCTCCAGGAGATCAGATGAAACACTCATGGGACTCTCTTTCCTCTTGTCATTTGCTCTCTTTCCACACTTGGTCTCCAGGTAACCAGAAGACACATTGAAGCTCAGGAGACAGAGGAAGCCCTCATCTGAGATGTCTGGGGGACATCTGAGAAGATGTCTCCTCCTTTATTAAAAAAAAGAAAGAAAGAAAAGAAAATGTGCACATGCACACATGTAAGCTTAGACAGTTCTCCTTCCCTCCCATCGCACTGGCTGGCCCATTCCTTATTGCCTGTAGACATGTCATTCTTAAAGCTGTGGCAAATTATTTTGTGACTGTGAGAGAAAGCCATAGGAAATACTGTCCACTGAAAATCAATTCTTTAACCACTACTAAAACATAAAAAGTGTATTAAAATTGCTTTCTTATGGCTCCTCTGCCCTTTCTACTATTATTGGTATATATTATATTTCACACATGTTATAAATTCCATAAGATAGTATATTTTTTGTTGTTAAAATATTTGTTTTTTCAGGTAGAGTCCATCCTTCCTGCAATTTTACCCTTCTGTCTGCAATTGTTTCCTTTTAGTCTCAAAAATGACTTTTAGTATTCCTTATGCTGGTGAAAATTTCTCTCAACTTTTGTTTGATTGCATTCTTAATTTTGCCTTCATTTCCAAAGGGTATTTTTGTTGGCTATAAAATTTTAAGTAGGCAGTTTTTCTTTTTCCGTATGTCAAAAATGACATTCCATTGTCACCTGACTTCCATAGTTTCTGGTGAAAAGTCAACTTAAACTTTTATGGTTGCTCCTTTGTGTCCTTTTAATCTGGTTACTTTTAGCTTTTCCTTTTTTGTCTATGATTTTAAACAGGTGGATTCTGAAGTGCCTCATCATAGTTTTCTTTATATTTATCATACTTGACTTGTTTTGGACTTCTTAAACATGGAGGTTGATATCTCTCATCAATTTTGAAAAAATTCTTAGCCCTATTGTTTCAAATATTGTGTTTTCTTCCATTACTGCTCCTCCTGTAACTCCAATTATAAGTATGTTAGATATTGTGATTATGTCTCACATGTCTCTTCTAGGTTTTATTTTTTCATTAATGTTTTTCCTCTGTACTTTTAAGTTTGGATTTTTTCTCTTGCTTTTCTTCAAATTAATTAACATCATCTACACAGTTCAGTGTGTTGTTAAATCCATAATGAATTCTCAATTTTGGCCATTGTATTTTTCAGGTCTAAAGTATGCATTTGATTATTTTTACACATTCCAATTCTCTGTTGAAATTCCCCATTAAAAAATCTGTTCTTCAAAATTCCCTCCATTTTCTTGAATATATTCATAGTTATTGTAATGTCTTTCTTGATAACTCTAATACCTGAATTACCTGCAGAATAAAACAATGTGTTTATTTTTGGCCATCTTGTTCTTTCTTCCAGATGCCTCATAATTGTTTCTGGATGCCAGATACTGTGAATGAAAAAATGCAGGATGTTTGGTTGATCTTTTTCCCACATAGGGTTAAGTTTGCTTCTAACAGGCAGGAGGCATACTAGATCACCACAAAGTTATTTGAGGATGGATTTATGGACTTTGTCAGGGCTTATCTATTTCAGTTTTATGCTTACTTCTAACGTGTGGTCTCTACTTCTAAGAAATGGTACTTATTTCTAGAGTTAGATATTATTCCTAGAGCATGGATCCTGGAGTCTCTACTGACAGACCATCTCACTTACCTAGGCCCTTCCTTCTTGAACTCTAAAACACTTTTCGATGAGCATCATGAAGCTGCTGAAATTTTTGTCCATTTCTCTAGCCTCTCACCTCTTATTTTCTGCCAATTTCTTGGAAGGTTTCCCTCTATATGTGCAGCTTTAAGAATTGGTCAGAGAATTGATATAAATAGTTTACAGACATTTGAGCTATTTCTGTTATTTCTTTCTACACAGTATTTTACTTGCAAATACAAGATGCTTTAGCTGACTTCAATTTGATTCCTTTCTCATCAGCCAGTAAAACTGCCATGATCTTCTTGGATTCTATTTCTTTTGCATTTTTCTGGAGTTAATGTAGAGCTAACCATGTATACTTCCTTTCTCTCATGGACTATAGACCCTCACCAGTTATCTATATTAATGGCTGGCTATTGCCCTCAAACAATTGTTTTACATAATTTTTTCAAGTTTTATCATTGCTTTGGGTGGGTTGGTTAGTTCAATTCAAACTTCATTATCATGGCTGAATGTAGAAATTCTATTTCCTTCTTTCCTCAAAAAAAAGATATGTAGGATATAGTAAAATAATCTAGCATATATATTATGGGAATTACAGAAGGAACAGTAAATTTACCTTTTATTTCCAAAGCTAAACTCTCCCTCTGGGTTTTAATCCCATTTATTCTGCCTTTTGAAATTTAATTTCATCTTTAGCTCTTTTTTATTCTCCACTGATTCTTTTTGCTCTACCTGAAATTTAAAAAAAAAAATTAACCTGAACATAAAAACAAATGAACAAATCTTTCTGGATCTGGCTATCTTGATTGCCTAACTTTATATTTCCTTTTTTCTTAACTTCTTAAAAAATTAGTTTATTCCTTCAGGATCTCCTTCCTTACTAGTTTTTAACCAATTCTTTTCCTATCAGTCTGTCTTTGTATCCCACATGTTATCAGAATTCTTCAATTATAAGAAAAACATTTTTCTCACCTTTTAGCAGGATCAAACTAGGAATTATTCTTATAATCAATGGGATCATAATTCAATAAAATATGATAAAGTTGCTTTTATTATTACTTGTCTCTTTCTATTCACTAAAAACCAATGGCATTTCTCATACTGCATTTTTCATGTCTCTCAGAAACATAAAACATCTCTTCTTTCTTGAAATTATTTTTCATTAACTTCAATGATATTCACAGCATTTTTTCAGGTTTCTTTCTTGAAGCTTCCCCAGGAGATCCTAAAGCAATATAACTTAACAGATAACACAGAATTTTCATCATCTGACCCACACACTTCTTGTTCTGATTTCCCTGTATCTCATAATGATACCAAATCTTCCAGGACTCCAAAATTCAATGTATGAGAGTTATTTCTCATCATCATGAGCATAATCTCACATGAAGTAAGGATTAGAATTTTATAGCTTAACTCTCAGCTTGTTCCTTTCTCCTTATTTCTTTTATAGATATCTTAACTCAAATTCTCACTATTATTGTTCTGAAAAAAAATTACAAACTCTCTTATATAGGCTACCACAATTTCTTTAACAATGGACCCCAAAGAGTCATAACTCCTTGTGTCTGTCCATGGTCCTTTGCCATACAAAGTTGTCACTACTCTCATAAGATGTGGAGTCTATTTCTCTACCACCTTAAAACCAGACTGACTCTGTGACTTAATATGATAAATAGAATGGATGGAATTGATACTGTTAGTGCTAAATTCAGTGTAACTTCCATCCTCACACATTTAAAACACTGCCCTGGGACTTCCTTGTAAGAAAGATGGTTTAGCTAAAGGAGGATGAGATAACATACTAACAAGAATAGAGGTATCCCAGCTAACAGCTGGTGTTGACTTCCAAATACAGGATGAGTTCACCTTCTCTCTAGCTTTACCCAAGTCACAAAAAGATTGCCATCATATGAATGGTTCCAGTTGGTACCAATGGGAGAACCAACAGATTGGCACCCAAAATGTTTTGAAGAATAATAATTTTTTAAATTTGTTTAATTTATTTTAATCCACTAAGATTTGAAGTGATAACTGATATTGGGAACAGGTAATTCACAATGGCTTCCTGGCTTTAAGTCTCTCAAATCTATCCCAATATTGGTGCCAAATTAATTGTCCAAAGTTCAAGAGCTTTGTGTTGTAATTGTTTTTTATTTTCTATCATCAAAACCCAATATCGACTTGCTTGCATCACACGAGTCACTTTTTATGGGATATCCCCTTTAGATGAGCCTTAAGCATATACATATCACCTTTGCTGCCCCAGACTAAGATCCTATCTGAGATGTTCACCTCATGTTCCCCTGAATCAGCAATCTTATTGCTGGTATCTCTTGGGCAGGATTGTGGGCAAGGTTGGCACAAGCTCCATGAACTGCAGTAAGGAAACAAATCCTTGAGGCTTGAGCATATGACAGTTTATCTCTTTGGACTTTCCAGGCTAAATAGTAATTGTTTTTTTTTGTTTGTTTTTTGTTTTTTTAGTGAACGTCACCACAACTAGAGGCATTAGGTCAGTCAATACTACCCAAACATGTGACCCTTGGAAGTCATTTCACCTCTCTGAACATCTGCTAACCCACCTTTAAATTGGAGACAGATTTGAGAAATTAGGTTACATATTCAGTCCAGGGCCTGACATATATTAAGTGCTTACCAGATTGTGGGTATTAGTATGTATTTGTCATCTATTGATGATGTACTAGTTTCCTGTGGCTGCTATAACAAATGACCACAAACTTGGTCTTAAAATGACAGAAATTTATTCTCTCACAGTTCTGGAGGCTTGAAGTCTGAAGTCATGTATCATTGGGCCAAAACCAAGGTGTCGGCAGGGTCATACTTCCTATGGAGTCTCCAGAGAAGAATCCATTCCTTGCTCCTCCAGCTTCTGGTGACTGCTGGAGTTGCTTGGCTTGTGGTCTCATCTCGCCAATCTCTTCCTCCATGGCCACATGGTCTTCTCCTGTTCTGCATGTGCAATCTCCCTCTGGTGTTTTTTATAATATGATGGCATTTAAGACCCACTCAGACAATCCAGTATAACCTCAAGAACCTTAACTTAATCATATATTCAATGACCCTAAAACCAAATAACGTAAAACTTACAGATTCCAGATATTAGGGTGTGGAATTCTTTTGCAGGGGATATTATCAGCTTATCACAGCTGTATAACAAATTACTACAGATTTAAGAACTTAAAACAATATGTTTTTATTATCTCATCATTTCTGTGGGTCAGAAGTCTGAGCATGTCTTGGTTGGGGCCTCTCCTCAATGATTCACCAGGCTGCATTCAAGGTAGTGGCACATGCCTTTCCCGAGCTTGGGTCCTGCTCCAAGCTCTTGTGGCTGTCGGCAGGATTCATCAACCCATGACCGTAGGACTGAGGATCCCATTTCTTGGCCATCTATCAGCCGGCTTCTCTCGGTTCCTTGAGGCTTCTCACAGTTCTTACCATGTGGCCCCTGGAGACCCTCTTACAACACAGATTCTTCAAGGAGAGCAGGGGAATCTCTCTCCAGATGGAGCCTTGAATAACATAAACCAATGAAGGGAATACTATCCCATCACCTTTGCCACATTCTACTGTGTAGAAGTAAGCCAGAGGTTTCCCCCACACCCTAAGGATGGAGAAGATACAAGGACATGTCTCACTGGGATCTGCCTTAGAGTGTGTCCACCCCATAGTAAGAATAGAAGATAAAGGAATAATGGTACTAGTAGTGAAATAAAATTTGGAAGTACCTGTGGCAAGGGTTAAAAGAAGCATCCATCATGGGAGTGAACTCTGTTGTCAAAAACCAAATATTATTTAATTATTTCAAACCATCTCCCAAAGCACTAGTTCTCCACATTACAGCCCAGAGTTATGAAGATATTAAGACTCTCTGGCCCAAAATTTAGTCGATCAAGTGAAATTCAGGGTCTCAAAGGTGTCACCAAGACCAGCTTCTTTCCATCTTGGCCTCATACTATTTTCAGCCCACAGTGGCTTTGCACAGGGTCACAGAACTGCAGGTGCGCAAAGCATTACAGTGAGCCCGCAAAGCCTGTAGACAGAAGAAGGCACAATCTTCTCTTTGTATTTATGTGATCTGCTTTTTAAATTAACTTTACAGAGGTATACATTGCATGCAGTAAAGTATCCATCTTAAGTGTAGTTTAATTAATTTTGACAAGTGTATAGGCCTTTGTAATCATCTCCAAAATAAGATAGACAATATCCCCATTACCCTAAAAATCCCCTCCTACTCCTTTCTAGTCAAACCTCTTTCCAATTCTGATCCCAGAAAGCCACTGATCAGCTTTTGGTCACTATAGACAAGAATTCCCTATTTTAGGATTTTCTATAAATGGAATCATACAGTACACACTGGCTTGGTCTGGCTTCCTTGGCACAGCGTAAAGTGCTTAGTCACATCCCTGTCTCAGTAGGTAACCTACGTTTTCTCACTGCTCAGTAGTACCCTGTTGTTTGGTTATCCTGCAATCTCTTCAGCCATTCACCTGGTGCTGGGCCTACAGAGTGTTTTCTGTTTCACTTCTCTTGCATAAACATGTACAAGGGATTATTTCTGGATCATTTGGTAAGTCTATGTTTAACTTGACAAGAAACAATCATACAAACTGCCGAAGTGGTTGTACCATTTTACACACCCACCAGAAATGCATGAGAGCAATGGATTTCCTCTTCCTTGCCAATACTTAACATTGCCTGTATTTTTAATTTTATTTGGTTCTTTTTTGTAAAATTAATACTAAGATGGCCATGTGAGAAGCCAACCCTGAAACTCTCCTCTCAAATCTCATGGGAAAGAGTCGTCTCTCCATTCCATGTGATGAGGGAGATAGAGTTATAATTCTTTTAGGTAAATTAAAATTATACCTTAAGCCTAAGAATAAATTTTAGTTTCTGCATGGATAACTGAATGTAAACAGGTTATCTCAGTAGGAAAGAAGGAAAGAAAGCTCTTGAGTGGGGAGATGAGTGTGTCTTCTACTACAGAATAGGGCATTGTATGTGAAAAAGTGCTATGTATTGTGAAATATAGATATCCATATGTTTAGAAATAAATAAATGGGAATATATATATTTAAACCAAGGGTCACGTGAATCATAGGGTACCATATTTTTGTCATATAAGCCTTTATTCATAGGTCTTTTCTTTGATTCTATCAATAAACAATTATTAAACTGGTTTATTAAAAAGACTAAGGAATTAACAGGGAAAGAACTTAAGGGTCTACTCCTGCAGCCTCAACTGTTCACCTCAGAAGAATGACTACAATCTTGCATGGCTAAATCTCATGTACTTTCATAATAGTTTTAAAAATGTATTTGATGGGTGGGCCACGGTGGCTCAGTGGTAGAGTTCTCACCTCCCATGCCAGAGACCCAGGTTCGATTCCAGGTGCTTGCCAACACAAAAAGAAAAAAAAAAAGAAAAAGCTTTTTTTTTTTTAAATTTGCATATGGGCAGGAGGCACCAGGGATCGAACTCCAGACCTCCAGCACGGCAGGTCGGAGCTCTGCCTGCTGAGCCACGGCAGCCGCCCGAAAAAGCATTTTGAGTCCAGTATTTGAATGAAATATTCTATTGAAGTGTAGTCCAATCTTCTCATGCTTTAAATTGATCCTAAAGTGTTTATGTATCTATTGATTATCTCAGATTCCAGGTATAGTTACATGGAACAGGGTCTGGGCCAGTGAGAATGTGGTAGAATCTTAGAGAAACGCACAGCCAGACAGCTTACAGTATTCTAGACGTGATACCATGAAGAACTGTCCTAGCTGAATCTTTTTAAAGAAAGAAAGAAATAGAAATCAACCGCACACGGGTTCCCATAGCGCAAACGTGGGCTGACGGGAAGCTGCTGTCGTCTTGTTGGCCAAGGAAGGACAGGGCTGGCCAGGGCCTCGCATCCTCCCCGTCCCGAGGCCTGCGGGAGAGCACACATTGTGCCCGTTTCCTTCGGCCCCTCTGGAAGTCGGTGAGCGGCGGTGATACATCCCCAGCCCGGTGCGCTCGTAACGAGGCGTCACTCCACACCCACTGCGCAAATAAATCTCGGCGCGTCTTCAAGCCGGGGAGACGCTGCTGCAGTCACGTTGACAGAGGATCTGGCTATTAAGCTGTCTCCAGGCTGTGGAATCAGTGAAATGTTTGACAGCGCAGGGACAAATATGTATTCGCAGCATTGCTTAATCCATGTTTCAAGGGCAGAACCTGAAACCACACTTTGCAGCCGCAGGGACGCAGGTGGCGGGAGGGCGGCGTCCGAGAAAAGGTGCCGCGGGCCAAGCCAGGAAGCGCCTTCCTCCCCGGCTCAGGCCCCACATCTCACAAGGCAGAAGGCGTGCCGGCTCCGGGGCGGAAGACAATAAAAACAGATCAATAAAGAGATGCTAGGGCCACGGGTCAGATTGAGTCCCACGGCCCCGAAGCCCTCGCTCCCACGGCCCCGAAGCCCTCGCTCCCACGGCCCCGAAGCCCTCGCTCCTCGTGCCGTGATCTGGGAGAGCTGCGAAGGTCCGTGGGAAGCACAGGGGCATCTCACCTGGCACCGCTGGCATCTGCCCGTGCGCACTCTCGCTCGCTCCCTCCTGCCCCTAAACAAAACGGAACCAGAAAGCTCCAACGTAGGGACTGCCCAGCCTAAGGCAGCGGGCACAGCGGCCTCAGCAGAGGGCGAGGGCATCAGACCACTCTCCCCTGCCACCGTGGGCAGCAGACACCGTCTTCCCTGAGCCTTCAATTGCACACTCACACTCACACGCGAGCCAGCGCTGTGTAACACTGCCCTTTTCCACATTCCCATTGTCAAGAAGCCGGGCGTACAAGATCTAGCTAGCCGGACTCTTCAAAGGTCCTTGTGGCTGGCTGGCTGGATGGCACCCACCACCGTTCTGCGTCCTGGCTGCACTTAAGCTCCCAGAGTTGGGAAGATGGCCTGGAAGGCAGGGAGGCGACTCAGTTTCAAACATTTCCACGTGGGATGAGAAGGAGAGGGAACGGGGTGAGGGTGGCAGTTGAGCTGGCATGGCGGTAACAGCCCCCAGGCGGTCCTGATGCCTCTGCAGGTTGGGTCCCAGTGTGGAGTTGCCACCTAGAAAATTCCCTTTCTCGTTCTCCAATCTTTTGCTAATTTTTTGATATTTTGCAGACTGAAATATCAGTAACGGGCCCCTTTCAAGGTTAGTGTGCAAAGACTGTTGAGAAAATTCTGTCTAAAATGCCAAATGGAAAATGTTTGAAAAGTGCCTTAACACACTGATCGCAGCTCTAAAATAATTTGAGGTTGAATGTATAGTTAGTGGCTGGGGTAAGATGTGGCCAGCACGGGACTGCAGGCCTGCACTGTTTAAAATATCCCAGCACAACTACACTTTCAGTTGACTGGTTCCAAAGGCGTCTGCTGAGCCCTTTCTCCACGTCAGGCATTTTGCACTCTGGACGAGGGAATACAACGAGCGAACAAAGGTGCCTGGGCAAAAAGATAGACAAACATCTCACAGAGGATAGTTAGATAGAAAAGACAACTTGGCAAGAAATAAAACACTGCTTGAATCCAAGAGCTACATTTACACCAATTTAAGGGTAGTGGGTATGAGAGACTCAAGGAAGCTCAAGACTGGCCCTCCAGCAGCAATGTGACCTGAGGGGGGGCACATCCCCTCTTTCTTCACACCCTCTACCACCGCTCACCCTTGCTGCTCAAGATATCTGCAGGGGAAATCGGTTCTTAGAATTGTCCCCCATAGTACATTGTTC
>PVIY010039713.1:0-22908 GCA_004026745.1 Myrmecophaga tridactyla
TGAAAACATTTATGGGGCGTTCACCATCTCTGCCCCGGGACAATGGGCTGGAGCTCCCAGGGAGGATGGCTGGTGGAATAGGTGCTCCCACCCACTTCCCACTAGACCTAGGTGCCCCTGCCTAGGGAGGATATCTCAAACTTTGGTCCCATCCCATTTTGATAAGGCAAACAATCACCAGCAAGCATTCCACAGACTCCAGCCTGAAAGGATGGAGCTCAGGCTCTGGGTCGCAAGACAAAAATCCCAGGCTCCTTGTAGAAAGTTTCCATTGTCTGGGACACTAGGAGATACCAATTCGGTTCAATAGCCTTCTCCTCACCTCTCAACTGCTCTCTGCTCCGTAGCTTCCCATCAGCCTCCTACCTCATTACCTTCTCTCCAACACAAACCTTTGTTCTCTGCAGCACCCTCCCCAAAACCCCCCTCCATCCCAAGCTGGGCCTTTGTACCTGCTGTTTCCCCCATGAGTGAAGTTTTCTCCTCTCTTTCTGCCTGGACAACTGCATAATCTGCAGATGCATCTACAGCTTGGCTCGCCAAGTCCAAACTGTTTGCTGACATTTCAGGCCCTCAGCCAAGGACCTGCCTCTCTAACTTGCCATCTCCTCTTTACCCCTCAGCAGGCATCTTCCTCTTCAGTTAGGACAGCCCAGCATTGTCCCTACACTCCACACTGGCCAGTCCTACCTCTGGACCTTTGCCCCTGCTCTTCTCTTACTGGGAAAGCTTTTCCTCTGCCCTCTGACCCAGTGAAGAGACGGGTCATCCATGAAGGTTCCCAGGCTATTTTGAACCTCAGAAAACTTCCCTTTCTCTGAAGTCCTAGGGCCTTATGATCTGCATTGTACCATTAAGCACACACAATCATTAGACACGTATATGCATATATAGATACATGCATGCACACATGCATAGACATACAAATTCACACATACACACATACACAGGCATACATGCAACATGGACATATGCATAAACATTCATGGGAACACACATGCACAAGCAATATTTTATGAAGTGTGAATTGGCTGGCATATCTTAATTGTCTCTCTCCAAGCAGAATGGAAGCCCCTCCAATGCCTGGTGCAGACATAGGCCTGTGAGAAGCCCTCAGTGGATCCTCCCTTACTGCCAGGCCCCTACTTATCTCTGGGACCATGAGACGGGCAAGCTCAGCCCTGCCAAGGGTGTCAGCCTCTGACAGCAGCCTTTCCTTTCTTTCCCAGAACGCTGCCCTGCTGATGAATCCCCCTGACGATAAACAGGATGCAAACTAATCCCATGAAGGCTGGGATTAACATAATCTCAATGTAGCTAATCTGACATCATCTCTTTTTACCACCGCAATGCTTGTGGGTGGGCCCTGCCCTGTTTCTGGTGGGCAGTCATTCCCGGAAGAAGGGGCAGTCACTGCCTGTCACCCCCACCTCCTACCCGGGAGTGAACCGGCGGGGCCTGGAGAAAGCCCTCTCTTGCAGCCAGCCCAGCCCCTTCTCCCTGCGTGGACGGTCCCTCTGGGACTTGCGCCAGGGCGCACAGGACAGGCTTGGGAGTTAGAAGAAGCCACGATGATCAGCTGCAATATCCAAAATGGCTTTGCCAAGAGCTAACCCTTGTCCCAGAAAGAGATGTCCAGCTCTATCTCCAAATGCCCTTTTTATTGGACCCCAAATTACCACCTGCCTCGATTAAATTTAAGACCCCTGCCAAAATGCACATAGGATTCTTAGGATGGGAAATCAGGCTTTCACTACAGACAAGTTAAGCTTCAAGATCCAGTGTGGCAGACTTAGAGAAGGGATGCGTTAGTCATGCTCCCCTCTGGGCAGGTGGGGACCATAACAGGGCAGTGAGAAGGTGCTGGGGGCTGAGCCGCTGTGGCGGGCTGGAGAGCCTGCTGGGCTGAGCAGAGCTGGGGGGAGGCCACAAGACATGGGCCTGAGGGAGATGGGCAAGCCCACGTCTCTCACAGCACTGCCCCACTCTGCTCTTAAAAAACTACAAACTGCAGGCGGACTGAGAAAATGTTCTTCCTTTTCAACACCCCCAGTTGCTCTGGGGTGGGATGGGCCAGCTCAGGCCCCTGGACGCCTTCCAAAGGCCCACCCAGAACCAATCCACTGCAGCTGGCACGGCCGCGGTCTGGCCTTCTGACCCCACTTGGAACAGGCTTCCCAGGAGAGAAGAGGGCTGGCGTAGGGCTGGCTGGTCCTGCTGCAGCCTCAGACCATGGGTGGGTCTGAGGGATTCCATGAACTGGGGTGGGGTGGTGGGTGGGGGCAGGGCTCAGGCACTGTCACCGGGTAGCTCAGCTGGACCTTCAGTTCCACTGCCACCTCCCCCACCTCCCCTCTGCCTCTGTCTAAGCCCCTCTCCTTAACCTGCAACCCACACATCTGACAGTCAGTCGCGAAGGTGACACTACCCGTTCTAGGACGGCAGCTACATTTTGGGAGAGAACCTTAGGTAATATGAGGTTTTCTCCCAAACAAGGCACGCGCTACTGTCGCTCAGGCAAAGTGGCATTTCTAGGCGGGAGCACTCCTAGCACCTCTCAAATTATTACTATTACCCTCACGACCAGGACTTTTCCTATTAACTTGTAGATCAAAAATTAGGGAGCGTACACAGTGTGCCTCTCCCGAGGGCCCAGGAAGGAATAAACCACCCAGACGCTGCTCACGACGTCGGGGACGGTGGCCTCCCGCCTACGCAGCAGACGGGATCCTGGCTGGGACGCAGCCAGCCTGCCCCTCCGGTGTGAGTCTGCGGTGCGGGGGTGCGGGGTGGGGCAGGCTGCACCGGCTCAGCTGTATTTGTTCAGGAGCAGAAGCGATGTGCTCCGAGGGCTCAAGGGGAGAGTGAACGAGAAGCCCTGTGTCCAGGAGGGAACTGGGGATGGACCCGTCACGCAGGAACAGAGAATCCCTCTGAGGCCTGGGGGTGCTTTGAGCTGCAGTTTTAGCTCTGGGCTGTGGGTTCAGAGAACAGCCCCCACTGAAGGGGGAGGCCGGAGGTGGTGGCTGCTCCCCTGGTAGCAGGGGAAAGTTCCCACTCAAGGTACGGGTCTGGACTGGCCGCCCCTTTGCTGAAGTGAGCTCTGTCTCCCGTTTATTGCATTGCTCTAGTGGCTCTCCTTGCCCTTTCACCTTCTCAGGTCCTGCCTTAGTCTCAGGGGCAGTAGGGGACAGATGTCCTCTGTTTTCTTCCAAGTTCTGTCTGCTACCATCATCACTGGTCATCTCCAGGGAACCCTGACTCTGCCTGTCTCCATGGTAGTTTCTAATGGGTCTCCTGGAGAGAATTTCATTCTCTTGGAATTGTCAGATGATTTGGGGTAAGCTAGATCAGGGGTTGGCAAACTGTGGCCTGGGGGCCGAATCTAGCCACCACTTATTCTGTAAATAAAGTTTTATTGGAACACAACAATACGCATTCATTTATGTCTTGTCTACAGCTGTTTCTGCACTACAGTGGCAGAGCTGAGTAGTTGTGACAGAGACTGTATGGCCTGCAAAGCTGAAAATATCTACTATCTGGCCTGTTACAGAAAGTATGGTGCCCCCTGATTTGGACAGAATGCTCTGCACAGGAGGCAGTCCATAAAAGGCAGCTTCACAATGACTAATTATCCTAAGTGGGAAGAAAGAAATGGTGGTGGGACAGTCAGGTATTTGGCCCCAATCTGATTAAAACTAAGAAAGTTTTCTTTTATTAGTTTTATATACTTTGTTTCCATATAGGACTTTGAAGAACCTTTTAAGAAACAGGTTCTTTGTATCCTCCAGAAATTCTGGATGTCTCTCCCTATTCCAAAGGACTTGCCCTGGACCATTCCCAATTAGAGCTCTACATCTGGCTCTCAGTCTCGACCCCATCGGGTCTGGGGGAGACCACATAGCTCTCAGGAGTCCCGATGGCTTGCACAGGGGCCTGGAGGCAACTCCCTGGGGGCCGTGCCCTCCCTGCCTCCAGGCCTGTGGTCTTGGGCCCCCGAGCTGGGTGGGCACCATCCTCCATCCGCAGCCCTGGCTCAAGGAATGAACATTTCCTGAGCCCCCTCCCCGGGGCCATGCAGGGTGCCTACTGAGCACCCCGTTCTCTGTCTCATTTTGCCCCTTCCTACCCTGGGGCCATCGTGCCCCTCTCCAGACTTCCCAGTTGGCTGTTATACCCTGCGGGCCTGGGACAGCAGTGCTGTCTAAGAGAACTTTCTGCGATGGTGGAAATGCTCTTTGCCTGTGTTGTCCAATGGCTACCGAGCACTTGGAATGTGACCACTGTGACAGAGGAACTGAAACTTTAATTTTAGTTAAAGTAACTTAAAAGGCCACCTGGGGCCAGTGGCTACTGTACTGACTGTGCAGCTGCTAACAAAGGGGACATGTTTATCACTTCCTTTCCAATGGTTCCACTCGAAGACAAGTAGATGTGTGTGAGTGTGTGTCCTGGAAGCGGCCCTTTTTCTGGAGCTACCTGAACCCTCTGGGGAACAGTCTGTTCCAAGGCTCAGGCAACCTGCCCAGAGGAGGAAACACTCTAACTCATGCTCCACTGGAAAGAGAAATTGAGGGCTGGGAGGATGGAAATACGAAGGTGAAGGGACGATAAGTAGGGCATTCTTAGAAAGATGTGACGTTGAACCAGAAAAGGGGGTGAACACCAAAAACCCTCAACTTCTTCAAAGCTACAGGTGGGTTTCACTAGACCATTTAAAGTGGGGGGAAAGGCAGTTACTGGAAGGGATTAGAAACAAATAGAGATGTCCCCCAACAGTCCCCACCCCCTTGCACTGTCATTGCCACACTATACCAGGACTAGTCTGTGTGACCAACAAAATATGGCAGCTGCTTCCATCTTTGTTCCTCTCTCTCTCTCTCACTCTGCCATGAGCACCGACAGAGAGGCCCACGGCGCGAGGAAATGAAGCTCCGGCCGGCAGCCAGCGAGGAGCAAGGCCTGCCAACGACCATGTCAGTAGCCTGGAGGAGGGCCCCCCGCCCCGTCAGGTCCTCAGATGCCCGCCGTCCTGGCCAAAATGCGCGACAGCCACCCCGTGAGAAGGACCACCCGGCCAAACTGCTCCTGCATTCCTGACCCTCGGAAATGGGGGGTTAATACCTGCTTGCCATTTTAAGCTGCTAGGTTTTGGGTAACTTCTTACCCAGCAAGAGATAACTCACACAGTTGCTGGTACTTGGAAGTGGGGTGATGTCATAACAAAAATCTAAGATGTGGGTGCGGTTTTGGAATTGAGGACTGGGCAGGAACAAAAAGGATTTTTGAGGTGAGTATTAAAACTGTCATGATTCTGAGGTGAGTATAGAACTTCCATGAGGACTGCTGGTAGAAATATGGACTGTGAGGAGACTGCCGGTCAGGGCTTTTGGAGAGGTGAGAAACCTGGTACTGAGAACTGAAGGAAGGAGGATCCTTGCTTGGTAGCAGTAGAAGAGTTAGCAACACCGCCTCCTGCAGTTATGGGAAAAGCAGGAACTGCACCTGATGACCTGGGGAACTAACTGAGATTTCCAGCCAGAGCGTTGAAGGCGCTGCCTGGTTTCTTTCTGCTGGGTAGAATAAAATGTGAGGGGAGGAGAGAGACTAGCCAAAAGAAAGATTTTGATCCCCGCCCCCCTGCACCCCCCCCCCCAAAAGGAACCAGGACTGGTTAGTTTTGAAGATTCTCAGCCTTTCCAGATGGCAAACGATGCTAAAATTAAGAGAGGACTTTTGCGCAAAGATCAAATCCAGGGCACTCCCAGGAAAGCAAGGTTCAAAGAGGCAGCTGAGGGTAAGACTATACAATCCTTTGTCATGATCTCAGAAAGATGAAAGGTGCTGTCTCAGTACTATTCAGCCAGACAAAAAGCTCGCTAAGGATTTCAAGGGTGTGACTCTCAGATCTTCTCAATCAAACAAGAGGGCTTCTAAGAAGCTTAAGAGCTTCCTCAGCAGAAGCCCAAAGTAGAGAAGGGATTATCTTGAAGAGACATGTGGGTGGGCCTTTACTTAGTGGAGTAGATTCCAGTAAGGCTCACAGAAGACCTAATAAGATTTTCAAAGAATTATATCAGCAGAAATATCAGTAGCTTGAATGGAAAGGGGCAGGATGGTACAAAATCAAAAGAAGCTGCTGCACCTCCAAAAGGCTACTGGCAAGAAGCTGGCTGAGTAAACGACTCAGGTGCAAACACATGCTACCCTTCATAGAAATGGAAGGCAAAACAAGAAGCCAGAGGGCAGAACCGAGGGCCCAGAGTGGTCATGGGCCAAAGCTTGACTGCAGTCTTGTGAGAGACCCTGAAGGTGGAAGGCGGAGAGAAGTAAGACTGAGTTCTAATCAAGAAATTTCCAATATTTGCCAGGCTGGACCTCAGAATGGCTATGGACCAATGACTCCTGCATGACTTCTCAAATAAGAGTTTCTCTGACAGTTATCTTAAGCCTGTCCTACCACAGTATGTTGCTTCTTTAAAATCACACGCCTTCAGATGGAGATAGACTGTGCTGGAGTAGCTGTACTTAGGAAATATAGCCAAGGAGTCTCGCCTAAACCTGAACCTGATGCAGATGCTGAGATTTTGGCTTTTGAGCTGATGCTGTAATGAAATGAGCATTGGGAAGGGATTAGTATATTTGGCATGGAGGAGGCATGTGTATCATCAGGGGTCAGAGGGTGAGCTTCCAAGATGGCACCCAATGGTTCCACCTCCTGGGTTTCACACCCTTGTGTAGTCACCTCCCACACTGGATATGGCAGAAGTGATTGTATGGCACTTCTAAGATTGAGTTGTTAAAAATACTGCAGCTTCCACCTTGGTGTCTGTCTGCCGGTCTCTCTCTTTTGAATCACACTCTGGTAGAATCCAGCTGCCATGCCATGGAGCTGCCATGTCATTGGATTCTGGTAGAATCCTGTCCTCTGCCTGTTTGTTTGTGAAGAGGCCCACCTGCTAGTGAGGAACTGAGAACCCCAACAGAGCTAAAAGCAGAGCCTTTAGCCTCAGCTGAACCTTCAGATGACTATGGCCCCAGGTGACAAGTTTGGCTACAATCACAAGAGAAACCCTGGGCTAGAACCCCCCAGGTAAGTTGCTCCTGGATTCCTGACCCTCGCAAACAGTGTGAGATAATAAGTGTTTGTTGTTTCAAGTGCCAAGCTTTGAGGTCATTCGTTAGGCAGACATAGGTTACTAGTGCAAACATTGAGGCCAAGCTCTCTACCCGGCAAACTGTCACTGGAAATAATGACTCTGGAAGAACTGGCAGAGTCCCTAAAACACACATACACAGACACTCACACTCAGCTATAAACACAGATGTGTGTATAATACAAACACAAAAACAGGGAATAAGTCTTCATGTTTGTGCAGCCCTTGGCAGTTTGCCTGTTTTCAGAGCATCATCTCATTTGAACTGCAAAACAGCCTTCCAAGGGAGATGTCCTGTGTGGTAGGTGAGAAACACGCCTGCGAGGTGAAATGATACCTCATATCTAGCTGCAGCAGCTAGTGACGGGAGGAGACGGGACTCACACCAAGTCTGACGACAACTCAGCACCCTCAGAGGGTTGTCTACTCACCAGGCTGCAACCTGGCCCTGCGGTGGCTCACGTTATGTGACTGTCAGGCAGGGAAGGTAGAAGCAAAACATGGTGCTTGCCTACGGTGGGATAGTTTTAGGCTTTTAGGAGCTAAAAAGACCTGCCTTCAAAAAATGTGACCATCTACTCCGCCCCATCCCCTCACCCCACCCCACACTGGCCTCTTAGGGCCAGCTTCATTCTTAATAATGGAAGGCTCCAGTTAAAATGCAGTGACCTGCCCTGGGTAACCCAGAAGGCCAGATCAACCCCTGATTCCGCAGTCACAGATGGGATGCAGGTCCAGTAGATCTTGGGGCACCAGGAGTGCTCGAAGCAGTGGGAAGTAGGGGGTCATTCTCATCATAAGGGAGTTGGACAAGGGTGCAGAGGTGGTTTTCCCCAGTTGCTCGAGGCCAGTCCCGCTAGCAGAGGAAGGTACCCTGGTGAGAAATATGAGAGCTCTGGTGGGGGAAGGGCTGCCCAGCCGCCTCTGCTGACCTTGCAGGAGCACTGCAGAGGGACTGGAACTGTGGGGACCTGGGAGGGAGCTGGCCTCGGTGGGTCCTACCAGGAGAGGCCTAAGCACACCTTCCCGACCCTCCCCGCTCCGAGCAGAGCTTCTCTGGAATATCAGGGCCAGGCCAGAATCCTGTCCTCTGCCTGTCCACCCAGGGCCCACTCAGCTTCTTCAAGCCGCAGCGGCTCGCGGGCCAGAGGGCCAAGCCTCCTGCCCAGGGTGACCAGGCCCCGCCACCCGCTCTCTGCCACGCCGGCCAATCCGGAACTTATGTCTGCTGCAGCCGCCCAGGCAACCAGACCGAACGTGCACAGCACTCCATGTCGTGTGGCTGTTTTTTTTTTTTCTTTTCTGAAAACATTTCTCGTTTCCTTTTCAAATCCACATACTTGTCTTTCCCTGAGTGTAGTGTCAGTCCTAATAAGCAAAAAGCCTGAAACAGGACCTCCTGACCACTGAATCCTGTAATGCAGAGGACCTTCCCAGAAGCTGCAAGGAGAGTTTTAAGACAACGCAAGGGCAGTGGTGTCCCCGCAGGAGGGGTGTCAGAGCTGGCCTGTTCCCTCCCAGGGTGACGCTGGTGGCTGAAGACCACAGGGTTTCAGAAGATGTGGGTATGCCTGGAGAGGGGTGGGGTGGGTGGGGAATGTCCTCCCACACTTGGCTCTTTAGGAAAGTGTCCCTAAAGCCGCAGCTGGGGCGGGTTACAGGGTCGATGAACTACGGAGCTGGTAAACCTTGGAGCTGGCTCTGGGCAGTGGTTTTTGTCCTTGGCTCATCTGTTTACCTCTAGAGGTGACTCAGGACACAGGGCTCCCCTCCCCCTCCCAAATGAATGTGTGCCCCACTTGTTCTCAGGCCTCCTGCCCATCTCCCAAATCCTGCAGCTGCCCCACCTGCTCCAGGTGACCTGGGAACACCTTCTCAGTCCTTTCTAGGCCCGCCCTACCCCAGCTCCAGTTGCAGAATGTTACGGGAAAAGGTCAAGGGAGGACTAAAAAGGGCGTCATTAGTGAAGGTGGAGAGAATGGGAAGGGGATGGGTGGAACCTGCAAGCTAAGAGGAAGCCAGCAAGAAAAGCAGCAGGGGAGAAAGGTCCTGGGCAGAGGGGATAGCCAGTGTAGGGGCAGGAGCAAGCTTGGCTTGTTCAAGGTACCAAGAGAAGCCTGGGGTTTGGAGAGCCAACAAGTGGGGACAGCATGGTAGGAGGGGAGGGTGGGGAGAGGGGCCAAAGACAGGGTGAGCAGGCCATGTCCTCCAGGGGGTACGGGGCAGGGGTCTCAGGTATGGCTGGTTCTGGGCAATGGGTTCAGAAGGTCTCTTTGCAGGGTTATAAGCTGCTTAATTCCTCCAGAAATTTATACTATGTTAATGTGCAGGTAGCTATAACTTTGAAACTCTCCATGCGCTGCTGGTGAATTTGCGTGTGCCTCTACATGCAGGACCCGTGGGGTCTGTCATGGGTGTAGGGTCTATCTACTCCTGGGGCTTGGGCTGTCAGTCTGTCTGTCTGGGACTACTTGGAAAAAAGGGCAACTCCAACCAGCCCACCTTTCAAAGGGCGTTTAGATCCCTGCAGGTGCTCAGAGAGCTGGAGACATTGGCACAAATTGCCGCTCCAGAGATGCCCACAGCAGGGACCAGGGGACACCTTCTTAATTTCCCCCAGGGTGGAAGTGCGGCTTCTCCTCCGGGGACCCAGGGACTGTCTTTCTGAGTTACTTTATTTCTGCTTGCTCATGTCTTGCCTAATTGAGCCTCTGCATCACTTCTGGAAACCAGGGTTTCCCAAATTACTTCCAACCTCAGAGGCACCTTGGCTTCCCTAAAACCCTCACGTTGGAATAAATGGCTAAAATTAAATTACTGGGAAGACTCAGAAATAACTCCTAGAGTTCAGGGTGAATGCTGACCCAGGCAGGAAGGCTCCTTGGTATTTTTAAAACCTGCGACCTGTCACAGCCGGGGAGCCTTGGGGAGTGGACAGCACCCTCACACTCAGGCTTGTCCTCTTGGGAGTGGGGGGCTGGCAGTGGAGGTATCTCCCCCAGGCCAGATTCCCTGCCCTTGGGGCCACTCATCTTTCTGGAATTCAGAGCATCCCCCCTCCGGTGTCTCAGTGAATGGGGCCCCGGCAACCTGGGGAATCTCTGTTCTGTTGCAGGGGCTTCTTAAACATGTCCACTCAAGAGTCATCAAACAGGGGAAGGAGCTCTGGGCATGGCTAACCTGGTGCAGGGTTTGAGGAGGCAGAGGGTGGGCGACAACTTCTGAGTGGGGCCCGTCTGAAATCTCACAGGCATTCCTCTGAATTATGCACAAGCACTCCCCTGAATCCACCTGAAAATAGCAGCTCTCTTCCCACCAAGCAGCTTTACACCGTCTTTAGTGTCTTCTTGCATGAGTTAATCAGGTGTTAATAAGTGGGCACATGGAAAAGGATGTTAGGGACCCAGAGGAGGGAAGCTGGGTATGAGGAGGAGAGCACAGAAGCAAAGGTTTGCAGCAGAGATGATGGTTAAGAACACAGGGTCTGAGGCCACATGGCGTGGGGGTGAATTCCAGCTCAACCACTTCCCAGCTCTGTGGCTTTGGATAAGTTACTTAACTTCTCTAGGCAAGTTACTCTCCTCATCTGTAAAACAGATGACAAGAATATCACCTACATAGGGTTGTTGAGAAGATTATGTGAGCTACTATTTATAAAGGGCTTAGAACAGTGCCTTGAACAGAATGAGTGCATGTTAAATCACTGAGTGACTTTAGGGCTGGGCGGAGGCTGGGCCAGACTTGCCCCAGAGTCCAGCTAAAAGGGCCCTCAGAGCCAATGGGGTGCACGGTCCTGCCCTCTCAGTCGGGTAGTCCACGCAGCGTCTGTACTTGAGTGGCCAGGGGGCTGGAAGGGTTCAGCCAGCATAGCTGGGGCCCTGGTGCAGCCCTGGACCTGATCTGGAGGACTTGCAGATGTGGTCCAGATGTGGGGACTCAGGGTTTCTGGGGTGGACACAGAGCCCTGCTCCCCTGTCCTCACGTGTCATCATAAAGTCATCACCCCAGGCTGAATATCTGTGTCCTTAGGTGCAGTAGGAGGAACCGGCTTGGGAAGACGGGTTGGGGTTAAGCATTTTAGCCTTTCAGTAACAGAGAGACAAAGGCCGTGCCAGAGAATTAAGTAAACCAGCTTGGGTGGTGGCTGGTGCTTGGGGAAGTACATTCTACCTCCTATCCCAGGCCTAGCCCAGTGGGGATGAATTTATCTCTGGGGGCCACCAGCCGCTAGGCATGTCCCCAGGCCTACCTTCTTTGCTCTTTAGGGCTTAAGGGTCTGAGTGAATTCTAATGGCTGGGAAAGGGAGAAGAGACCACCCAACGAAGAACAGTGCTCAGCTTTGCCATAGTGGCACAGAACTGGGAAGTGCCCACTGCCAGGATAGGAAGGCTTGGCATCCAGGGCTCCACCAAACCAAACTGCCTCTTTAGTGCCCACATGGATGCAGGGTCCTGGGCTGGGGATATAGTTGTCCTTCTCTGAGAGGGGGACCCCAGGGCATTGCATTTCCCTGGAAGCGTGAGTGCTGAAGCAGGCCCTAGCATGGAGCACGTGCCAGGAAAGAGGGGCAGGAGAGGGTATCGCACACAGGGGAGCCGGGTCAGCCCTCGTGAGGACCCTCTTCGGGTTTTGCCCAGAAGTGCTGGGCGAGGCAGCTGCACGCTACAGGATTATCTGGATCATCATGATTTGTACAAAAAGACTGGGGTCTTCTCTGAGCTTCTCAGGGCTCTACTTCAATTAAACATGGACCCGGGCATGTGCTTGAAAGAAGTAAGCTACTTTTCTCCCCAAAAGAGCACGTCGGGGGGTGGGCGTGGGGGAGAAGGATCCTAAAAATAATTCCTGTCTGAGTCATTTTGCTTAGAAACTGACAAGGCTGCCTGCCAGGTGGGGGTTTGCCTGCCCCATTTTCTTATCTATCTTTAGCAAGGACTTAATGAGGGCAATTTCCTTGCTAGGATAGAAAGACAAACCACCGGCAATGTGAGCGTGGTTCTGTCTCTCTGCCCCGGGCTCCTGATGACAGGGTGACAATGATAGTCACTGCCAGGCTGAACAGTCTGTGAGGGCTTCCGGGATGGTGTCATCCCAGGAATGAAGCAACAGCCGGCTCAGGGCCACCAAAGGCAGGGAGACAACCAGCAGAGGGGGTGTCTCCTGCTCCCCACTTTACTTTCCCCCAGCTCTCCTAGCGTCATGACACAAACAAAATCAATTACTGAGGCCTAAAGTCCCATCACTCACCACATTTTCCTTTACCTTCAGTATCTCCCAGCTCTGTTTTAAAAACCAAGGTCTTCCAAAGGGCTACCTAAATAACATATGGGAAAGAGTTCAAATGATGGATAGATTCGGGGCTCTGAACCAGGTCAGTCGATTCCTGATCGGTCCTGGTGGGCACGATATTAGGGCACAGACATTTTTGTAGGAAGGGCTCCATGATAGATGGCGTGTTCTGAGGTGCTAAAGGGGATGGCAAGCTTCAGAAAGGCACTGGGACTTAGGTAAACAGGGCTAAGGAGGCACTGGGGATTCCCCAGGGTTCTCGCCCAGGAGCCAAGATGGGAAAAGGAGGGGTGAGGTGGATTCAAGAGTGGAACGAGGGCCTCCCTGTGATGGAGGTGGAGATGCGATCCAAGGAGCCCCAAGGATTGCAGTAAGCCGATGCCAGAACGCTGCAGGATGGGGAGAAAGCGAGACCTGCCGGGACCTTGATTTTGGACTTCTAGACCCTAAGACTGCAGACCAATAAATTCTTGCTGTTTAAGCCAATGAGCGTGTGGCATTTGTCATAGCAAACTAAGACAGAGCCCTTCTGGTGAGGACATAAACAGCTCTGATGATGTTGGTGGCATTCTGGAGAATGGGCAGGGTGCTAGAGACTCTAACTTTGTGTGGATAGCTCCAATTTTCAAAATTGGAAACATCTCCCAAAGAGATTTCCAGATACATGGTTTGGAAGAAAAGGTTCACACAAACCAAGTCATGTGCAGACCAAATCTATGTCTTCTTCTGAAAGGGTTACTAGCCTGACACAATCTTGATGCAAACATCAAGACTGAAGGGGGCTCCCAGGGCCTTGCTGCATCACTCCATCCCGGTCATTCAGGTTTTTTTGACACGTACTTCACACACCACAAAATTCACCCTTTCAAACTATGCAATCCAGTGTGGGTGTTTTGGGTATATTCCCAAGGTTGTGTGACCATTACCGCTATTTACTTTCAGATGTCCTGTGCGTTTCTATCAATGACTTAGACGATGTCAGAGAACCTGCGTAACCAAATCTGATGGCTGACGCTCCCATGGTGAGAGTTTGGATTCATGCTGGTGGAGAGAAGGGTAGGGAGGGGTGGGATTCTTAGTTGGTTCTGTGATTGGACGACACTAAGGCACAGGCCTGCTCAATTGTAGGAGCTGCCGTGGGCTCCGACACCACTCGCAGGGGCCTACTTGTGGCCCAGCTCCTCACCACCTTGAGACGGGCGAGGACAGCTCGCTCCCCTGCCTAGACAGCTAGCTGGGTCCGGCCATGGTATTCTTTTCTTCTTCCTTTCAAATCTGCTTTGCAAATGGAGTAAATAAACTATTCTGAGACCTCACTTAATGAATCAAATTATTTGGAGAAGGCCTTTCCTGTCTCTCTGGCTGCACGGGCCTGGGTGTGATGGACTGCTAATGCCTCCATTAGCTGCCCCTCTCTAATTGTTAGACAGCAGGCTTGGGAGCCTTCAGGGCCCACTGAGACTTCCAACAGTCCGGAGCTGGGTTCTCTGGAGCCAGCAGGCTCTGGCTTTTCCCTTCTAGTTAGTTCAGTTGGGGAAAGCAGCAACCTTTGCTCCACCTATCTCAGAAGATTTCTAGGAGACTGTGTGTGGGTGACATCTGGGGAGGGTGGTGAATCCTTGAGCTCCAGCACCCGTTTAGCTGAGGCTCCCATGCTCCTGTCAGCCAGACATCCTCCCATTTCCCCTGCAAAGACTCCTCCCGTCTCATGGCTGAGTCTATCCCCACCTCCTTCGGGAGCCTTCTGTAACCATCCCTGATGATTGCCCCTTTCTCTGAACCTCTGCAGCATTACACTTGGATGCTGTACAGTTGTGCACAACTTTCTGGTTGATGCTGGAGTCAGAGTGTCACTTTGCAAGCTTCACTATCAGGTCCTTGAGAGCCGTGGCAGCACCTTGCACTATCCTGCGTCCTTTGGTGTACAAACTATGGCTCAGAGCACTACTTGTCAAGTCCTAGTTGAAGAGTTAAACAGTGCTTCATTGGGGTGTGTGTTGGGATATGCCACCCAGAGCCCTCTTTGGGAATGACACACTCACTCCCCCTAACTGCCGCGTAGGCAGTACTCAGCTGTCAGCCCCTGGATGAAAACTGCCGTGGATGTTGCCAGCTGCCCGGTCAAGATCACACCCCTCCCCCAAGGCAGCGCACATCCAATGACTCAGGACATGGGGGCTTAAAGGCCCAGCCCCCTCACTCCATCTTGGGACAACTCTACAGTCACCCCAACTTCAGAACTCCCTGTAAGTCAGCTGAGGCTTCCACTAAGATTGCAACGCAGCCCAACCTCCCTGCTCCCAATCCTGCTGCCTTCCCTTCCCCTCTCCAGGTACTGATCCCATGAGCATTCCCTCACATGCATCATCTGCTGATCCCTGCCCTAGAATGTGGAAACACACACAACATTTGCTCATTGCCTCAGTTTGCTCATCTCATAAAGTGGTGGGGGGAGGCAGAGAGACAACCCCCCTGTCCTGTGGGAGGTGAGGGACCGCACTCAAGAAAAACAAACACAAGCAGTTGGTCATCGGCTGGCCAGGCCCTCGGCCAGGCCCTCCGGCGAATTCCGCAGCCCTCTCCTGCATCCTGTGGGCAGAGCTTGGGCGGGCTGGGAGACCAACCCCAGCAGGCCTCCTTCCAACCAGCAGGTTTCTGGCTTGTTTGGCGACAGAGCACCTGGAGGCATGTTACTCTCTGAGGGGTGCACGAAGCACACATTTAGTGAATTCATAAAATGAATGCATAATTTTTTTTTAAATCAGCAAACATCTTTTATAAGCTTCCAAAAATAAGCACGGGGTACTGGTTTTCAAAGTTTTGAGAACATTTTAAAGGAGAAAATGTTTGTACTGCCCATGAGTTTAATTTTTTTTCCACAAAATGGAAAAAAAAGACAGCTATAACTCAGTTTTAAATCACAGACACGCCCCCCCTCCCAACACACACTCACTCTTCCCCAAAGCATGTGGGTTTTCTGCAAAGGGCTGCTCTGGGGATGCCCATTTGCCAGCCAGCTTGGGCTTGGGCAGTTCCGGAAGAGCAGACCTTGAAAAGCTCGCACAGGAGAAGGAACAGTTGATGCTGGCTCCCTGCCTCTGGGCTAAGGGGACTAAAGCCCCCCTCACACCACCATCCTTAAAATGGTTCCAAAGTAACTCGGTCTCCCATCTGACATGCAGCCTAGACTGTTCTAAGTGTCTACAAGGATTAGCTCCTTTATGCCTCCTAATCAGCGTGCCCGTTTTACCCGGGAGGAAACAGCTCTCCGGGTACAACGGCGTCGTTTGTGCAGATCGCCGAGTGAGCAACTGCGGGAGCTGGGGCCCAGCCCAGCCGGCTAATCCAGGCCATGTGCCCTCACTGCTCTATTATTCAGCTTCCTAATGTCCTCAGACCTAAACAGATGGAAAACAAAAGCAGTGATGGCTCAGAAACCACTCCCGAGGCCAGCTGGGACAGGGTATGATGAGACTTCTGTGAAGAACAGGGTTCCCAGTCCCAGTGTGAAACTTCCTGCGCTAGGCCCCGGGGAGCCACAGGGTCCAGGTTCAGCTAAAGGCCCATACTGCCTGGAGGGTGCAGCGACTTGAAGCTGACTCCAGTAACTCTACAGGCAGAGAGAAGGCCAGAGAACCCTGAAGCCATTCCAAGAGGTACCACAGAGGCCACAGGGGATAGAGCCGGCCACTTCTCTTCATGTGAAATTATAGCCACACCCGTAGGCCACCAACCAGCTGCTGGGCCTTTCATATGTCAAAGGTTCACCTGAGGTTGTGGAATTAAAAGGGCCTGTGATTTGGGGTTAGTATGGGCAAGTTCAGTTCTGCCACTTCTTAACTGAATAATCCTGAGAATTGCCCTGGCCTCAGTGATTCCATCTGTTAAATGGGGGCACAGCGTCTACATTTCCCCATCTCAGTGTGTGCGTGGGGCGGGGGGGTGGGCAGGTTGTGGGAATAAAGAAGACTCAGAAAGGACACAGATGATGGCTGTGCCTTTTGGCCACCAAACCTGATTCTGGTCACCTGCCCCTTGGCCACCTGGTATGCCTAAGGAATGCAAGCCAATTTCAATGGTTTCCACTAGGGTTGCAATGCCTTAGTTTAAGCCCAGAATAATTAGGGGTCAACACACTGTACAAAAGTCTTAATAACGAAGTCAAATACAGAGGCTGAGGGCTTAGCAAGCCCACTACTGCCCTTCATCGGCTGCATGGGTTCAAATTCAAGGCCAACCTGATAATATCCTGTAGCTGCTTTTCAAACGTCAGCACCACACGGCATACAAGAAGGGCTCGGGAGGCACCTGGCTCTGGCTTCTTGGTTCAGACGACTGAGGTCCTTACACCATGGGGCCGCCTGCTCTTCTCCTGAAAGTCCCCCAGGTCTGGGTCTCTAGTGGGTGATGGATGCCCCTGGATTCGAGATTGGGAACGAAGGTGGAGCACGCCTGCCAGTGCATAGTAATTGCGTGCGATGTGCCTCCCACCATGGGGTGCATAGGCTGACCCCCTAATGGCCAAGAAGTTGATTCCTCGAGTTTTTCTTTGGTCCAGCTGAAAACTCTCTTGTATCCATTGATGCTTATTTCCCCTGGTTTGGGTCCCTGTGAATGCAGAGGCGGTGCTCCAGTCCCGGAGTAAATCTTTCATGAATTTAACAGCATCAATTAAGAGTTCTTTCTCTTCAGCCTCCTCTTTCCTGATCCTGTCCCCTTAGCCTTCCTCACAGGACATATTTTCCATCCCTTTAATCATCTTTATGGCCTGGCTTTGGGCCCTGTCCCGGGCCCACATCCTCTTCAAGGGGTGCTGACCTAAACCGGGTGTGAACACGAGCCCGCTCAGTGGAAGTTCCACTTCCCAGTCCTTGCCTGTCGTTCTCCTCTCTACATTCCTGGGTCAGGCTGCTGCTTTCCGGGGGCCTGGCACTGTCTGTGCTCCGGGGACTCCTGCTGAGTGAGGCGACCTGGTCTAGACATGGAGGCGTGGGTTGACCTGGCCACTGAGCAGTGGCTGCCATGGCCTAGGTCAGAAGGTGACTTCTCACTTGGAAGCTTGGGAACGCCCAAAGCTGCAGGGATACACACTCTCAGTGTCCTCTGCCGTCAGGACCACGGGGGCAAGGGAAGAGAGATGCTAAACCTGGGACCCCCATTCCTCCTTTAAGGGGTGCTCCCTGCTTCTTTCTGCCTAGCCTAGCCAAAGAGTAGCACACACAATGCTGCCTAGCCAAAGAGTAGCATACACAATGCAATTTGCCATCGTCTGGTCAGTCCAGGAGGAGGGCTTGGACCAGCTCTCCTAGCACAGTTTTCTTTCTTGATGCTGCTGCACGAAGTGCCTTTTGGTTCTGATTTCTTCTTCCAGCAAGTTGTGTATTGACTGTCCTCTGCAAACATTTTCAGACCCATGAAATACCAGCTGATTACAAGGCATCTGGGTGCCTGGTCTTCTACCCACCCAAGAGTTGTGGCCACCACCTAATAGCCATCCCCTCAGTCGCCAGGAGGCTGTCACCAGGAACAGAGGAGGCACATCTCAGTTTCTGAGGAAGGGATGTTGGCTGGACCATTTCTTGCCCCCCCACCCCCAAGAACAGTCTCTGTTCAGTGAAGGTGAAACCACAAGATAAAGGTAAAACCTTTATTTGAGAAGAAATTCCCTGTAGAGGAGTACCCTATTTCCAGGCAGAAGCCTTTTCTTTTTTTTTTAAATTGTATTTCCAGCCAAAAATAATTTATGCTTATTTAAGCAAAAAATATACTCTCATCTCTCTTTTGCACAAATAGCCACACACGATGAATTTTGTTTGCACTTGGCTTTTTTCCACTTAAACTATATTTTGAAGACCTTTCCAGATAAGAAAGCTTTTAAAAAAATAAATGTCCACATTCTCAGGATGCCCCGTCTAAGCACTCGTTCCTCCCCAGGGCTCCCCATTTCCTGTCCTGGCCCTGTGAATGTCCAGCCCTCTGCAGTTCTGCACCTCTAGGCACCCCTAGGCACCCTCAAGCAGTAGCATGTGAGGTTGTAGATGTGCGTGTCACCTGGCACAGCAGAGCCAGTATGCACCACAGGTGACACCCAGTGATGGGGGAGGAGGAAAGACAGATAGCCCTGGAATTATGACCTCCAGGAGCCTCCTGGAGATGTGTGCCAGGACAAGCAGTCAGCTAGGCCACAGTCCCCTGAAGGACGCGGCTATTATGGCCAGAAGCTCACGGAGAAGAGCACTTCTTCTCCCAGACTGCAAAACCTGGACTCTGTCCCTCCGCCCCTCCTCTCCACCCCCTGGCCCCCAGAGCTCCCCAGAAAGAGGAGGCAATGGAGGTGGGTCCTCAGCAGACTCCCAAAGGGATCCACTGCCTAGGGCAAGAGATGTGTAGCTGTCAACTCCCAGAAAGGATTCTCAACCCATAACCAACCCTGCCATCCCCACCTCAAGTCAGCATTCTCAGCTGAGCAAAAACCAGAATGATGCAGCCACAGAGCCAACAGAGAAGCCAAAGCTCATGAAGGAGCCTCTCCTACCTCCGGTCATTTCTCCTCCTTCGGAACAACTTCTTTGTGTGTGCAATCTCTGCTTCATGGGGCATCGGGTGGTAACCCTGCATCGTGGAGAGAGATGAGGGAGGTCGTTAATAACTTCCGAAACAGCATCAAGAAATTCTAGACTAAACTAACTATAACAACATCTATGACCAAAAAAAAAAAAAAAAAAATCAAGAGCACAGAGAGACTAGACTCTCTCAACTAGATGACCAAATCCAGACTGAAAAATGGAAAATATTATAGTCACTGACATTCCCAACAGATGGTTATGCTGGAAATACTACAGAATCAAAGAATAGTAAGGACAAAAGAGACCTTAGAGTTCATCATATGTAACCTGTCAAGGCTCAGGGTCAGAGGGGTAAATGAACAAGTTCAAGTCTTGCAGAAAATTAGCAACAAAGCTGAGAGCAGGCACTGAAGTTCATGGGCTGTAGGCCTGAAGAAGTTTCGTCTCTAATTTCCTAAGCCTTTCAAGTTTCCTAATAAGGTGGGGATACTAACACCAAGTCTAGAAGCCCTTTGCCCATGCAGAGAAAAAGCACCATGAACCCGGTCTCCTTTTCCTGGTCCAGGTTCCCCAGCGCAATTCTTACCCAGGATCTGCCTCCAGAGTATTTTAGGGAAAACCTGTCAATTGGGGGAAATTTTAAGGACAGTCTTTTGTTTACTGTCACCATTATGGCAATACCTATTTATACTATTCCTTCTAGGTTGGAGAGAGATTCTCTACCTATAACTCGGTGCAAATTCTGCACATGCCACTCCTGGGCAGATTGTGTGCAGAGACTGGGCTGATAGCTGGCTCTGCTCTTGCCAAACCCCTGCCTCCCCCCCCCCCCCCCGACAAATCCTCAACCCTCTTCCATCCCTCTTCCCCCCACCAAAAATATGTTCTGGTGGGAGCATGGAGGAGAGTACGGCCATTCCACTAGAGAAGTCTAGGGTGGGGTAGTGGGGTACCTGAGCCTGGGGGTCTGACTCGAGTCTGGGACAACTGAGGACAGCCCTGATGCAGAGTCCACAATCTGAGTCTGACCCCTGCCCCACCTGCAGGGCAGCGGAAAGGGCACTGGGTCATGGAGCCCTAGGTTTGCATGGGAAGAAAGAAGGAGCCAAGGGGCCCAGGCTGCTGAGACTGGCCAGTGGGAGTCCATTCAGCCTGATGCCCCCATTTTACAGCCAGGGTGACTGAGACCCAGTGAGGTTCCACAGTGAATTAAAGCCAGATGATTCCGGGGTGCTGGCTACCCTGCTCCCCTCTGGTGGGGACACCGGGAGCCCAGGATGGCGGACCCAGCTGGGCTGCCCTCACAAATCCCACCGCTGACCAAGAAGAGGGCCAAGGGGGGACATCAGCAGCCCTGACTGGGTGAGGACTGGCCAGTCTTGGGGAGCTCCCAGGAGGATAAAGGGAGGACAACAGGCTCAGGAGGACACAGGGCCTAGACCCTTACTGAATCCAGGGAGGGAATGACATGATTCAAAATATATTTTAATGGCCTCCCCTACTCTCACCCCCCATCCATCTTGTCTATAACAATCTGGCCAAAGAGGCATGAATGAATTCCGGGCTCTGTGCAGCCACAATGGGCCTCTGGGGCCTTAGGATGTGCTTTGTTTAATGGTTTTCTCAAAGGATATTATTTGCTTTCTTTAATACAAAACACAAATAAGGAAAAACACCAAGTCTTCCCTTCTCACTTCCCCTCTCTCCACCCTGACCAAGTTCTGGGCTGGCCGCGTTCCCTCCCTCCTTCCCTCCCAGCCTCTTCAGGTCACTGCAGGAACCCACTGGGTGTGCCCCAAGCAGACAATGGACAGGAAGCCAAGGCTCCCTCCGAGCTGCAGCCTGTGATCTGGATCTCAGCTCTGAGGCTGGGCAGAGGGAGCTGCTCAGCAATACTTGGCATTCCATGAACCCAGGAGACGCCAGCCTCCTTGCCTGGGCCTCAGAGCTGTGGGCTCTGGCCTGGGTTCTGGCCTCCCCCCACACTAGCAGCAGCAGTGGGAGCTGGCCTGGAGACACACCACAGCATGGAGGCCTGGCTCTCCCCATGGCTCCGGGCAGCCCAAGGGAGCACACTGGGTTGCCCAGGGCATCTAATGAAGCTGCTGCTACGACCTATGTCCATCTATACTTCCATCCACTCATCCCACAGAATTAATATATATAGAGAGATATATGTACATGCATACAAGTGTATATAAAATATTATAGTAGTTAAAAGCATGGGCCCTGGAACCACGCTGCGGAGGTGCAAATCCCGGCTCTTCCTCTTGAAGGCTGTGTGACTTCGCGTGACTGACCTAACCTCTATGTGCCTCAGTTTTCACATCTGCAAAAATGGATATAATAGCAGTTGTCAGCCTCTAGGGTCCTTGTGAAAGTGAAATGAATTAATAAACATGTGAAGGACTGAGGATAGTGTCTGGTATATAGCAAACCTCAGAAAGTATTTCCAGTGTTGTCACTATCATCATCATCAACCTCACCATCTTCCCCGTGATCCTGGCACTCTCCTCAGAACTATGGGTGCCAGGACGAATGAAGCTGCACTGTTCTCAGCCCCCAACCAAGTCAGAGAAGGAAAAGGGAATTAGCGGACAGTCTGGTGGCCCTGCTGGGGTGCAGGGGAAGAAGGATGGAGAAGCTCTGCCTTGTGGCCTCTCTGGCCTGAGGCTGGCACACCCAGCAGGGGACCAGAAATCAGCTGGCAAGGGGGATAGAAGAAAGCCTTGCATCCTCTGAGTCCTCTCCACCTCAGACACGACGCACACCTGGGCTCTGGAAGACTGACCCCACCCATCAAGCCACGTGGGGCTCCAGCCTCCACTTGGTCTCTAGGTGAATAAAGGATGACCCTCGCAAGCTTCCTGGGACACGTTACATCCAGTTTTCAGGCACCATAAGCCTCTCCCTGCATAAGTTGGGGTGCACTGTGTATCTACACAAGCTTCAGTGGAGAACCGTCTTCAATCTGCCGCCATGGTCCTCAATTTCGAGCTGGTGAGTCATGGCCCAAAGGGCTGCCCACACTCCCCCCAAAACAAGGCTTCAGGGTGTTAACGTGGGCCGGGCCACACGTTTGCCTTCAGATTAGCTGCTGAGTTAGGCTGGTAGCAGCTCTTTAAAGTCATGGGTAAGAAGTAAGGATGGGGGAAAGTTATGGCAGCAAGTCATATAGATGGGCTGACCTCCTGCTCGGGCAGGCTCTGGCTTCAAAACAGAGGCCGCGACTACAGCCCATTTAACCTGCTTTTCATGGAATGTTAGACCGTACCAAGGTGACTTCCCTCCCATCCTCGGAGGAGCCTGCAAGCCCCCAGGCAGGAGACGCTCCCCTCCTCTTGGGCCCTGGGCACTGCACATGCCACAGTGCTGTAAACAAGTCTAAAGGGGACGACTGGGAGGGAAGGGGCCCTGCAGGAGATGTATAGCTCCAGCTCTTCGTGTGGACCACTAGCTCCCAAACGTCAATGAGCTCAGTCGCAATCACCTGGAGGGCTATGGAAACAATCACTACCAGAGTTTCTGATTCAGTTGGTCTGGGATGGGGCCTGAGAACGTGCATTTCTAACAAGTGCCCCAGTGACGCTAATGCTGCTATGAGAATCACACTGTCAGAACCAATGCCCCAGACCCACCCTGAGAAGACAGCAGCCACTAGTTACACGAGGCTATTGAGCATTTGAAATGTGCCACACCCGGACTGAGATGCCCTATAATTATAAAATACACACTGGATTCTGAAGACTTAGTACAAAAAAAAATTGAATGCAAAATGTTCTCATTAATAATGTTTCATGTTGATTATATATTGAAATGATAATATTTTAGATACATTGGTTTAAAC
The DNA here is from genome assembly GCA_004026745.1 of Myrmecophaga tridactyla. Taxonomy (NCBI): domain Eukaryota; kingdom Metazoa; phylum Chordata; class Mammalia; order Pilosa; family Myrmecophagidae; genus Myrmecophaga; species Myrmecophaga tridactyla. The sequence goes on from PVIY010039713.1 coordinate 22,861, forward strand.
AAAATATGACATTAAAACTAATTTCATCTTTTTACTTTTTAAAATGAG
>PVIY010039714.1:0-22918 GCA_004026745.1 Myrmecophaga tridactyla
CCACCTCAGCGTTTGCTTCTCAGAGGACCTAACCAATTCTTGTGTGCAGTCCTCTGAACAGCAGGGAGTGTGACTGCATGTCTCTAGGAGGGAGCCCAATGCAAGTCCAAAGTATTGGGGATGATTTGTGCTCTCTCTTAAAAATATCAATTGTACCTTTGGCTTTCTGTTTATTTTAATATTTTAAAGTACTTTGCCCAGCACTTTTTCAAGTAAAATTAATGATCCTGGAAGCTACACCATGTTATTCCAGTTTTTCAGAGCCCCAAGCTCATCAGGCACGACAGGCAACCATTCTCAGAGGCAGTGCTATGCAACAAAGAAAATAAAGTCTCTCGGTCAACATCAGCATTTCTCTCCTTTCTCCGGACCGCCTTTCCCCTAGGATGTATGGTTACTTTACTCAGTTCTTCCTCCTCTTACTGCCCCTAGAAGCAGCTGCCTACATGACCCACAGCCCACTGACCCTCAAGTTGAAGGACTCTTTTGTTAACCATATATGCCAATCAGGAGACATTCTCTGGTACTTTTAGACAAAGGCTCTGTGTTTCTTTACTCCTACTGAAAAGAACATATTTCTCCTCTCTGGTGCTTAGCCATAAAGAATGGAGAACAAAGTTACTGAAATTATAGGTAACATTCCATCTCTGGAATCCACCTCTTCCATAGCATGGCTTGCCTTTCAAGCTCTCCTAATTACCAATACAGCTCTACTGAATAGGAATAATTAAGTGCTGTGTAGTACAGTTTTCATTATCTTTCCCCTTGGCTTTAGCAATCTCCAAAATACTGCCTTTGCAAAAAAATCTCATGCAAAAATGAGTTGAAACTAAGTGGGAGGATTCTAGAAATCATTTCATAAATGTGAAGTTAACGCGTGAAGGCATTTTCTGTGTAGCACTGTGTTGCTTCTCCAAATGGAAGTTCTGATAGCAGGTCCCTTAAAAGATTTGACATATTATAAAAGCAGTGTATTTAAGAGAAATATTGGACTTTAGATTTTGAAAATATTAAGAAGAAAGTAACACGTAATCCTGATATCCATAGATGTCCCCTCCTAATATTTAAATATTTCCTTCCTGTCTTTTTTCCTAATTATTTTCTTTTTACAAAATTGAGATCACCTTTTATGTACTTTTCAGTATTCCACCTTAATTCAGTGTTGTAGCATAATAGTTTTTCATGTCATTAAAAAAATCCTTAAAATCATTTTTTTATGATACTATTCCATATGGATACTTCATAACTCATGTAACCAGTAACCAAAGGATCTTTCATTTTTCCCTATTTTTGGCATGAGGCACATTTTGATACCCTTATTTATAAGTCATTACATACATCCATTAATTTTTTTACAACTACTTAACCTTGGGCAGATGTTTAAACTCTCTCAGTCTTAATTAACTTATCTGTAAATAATAGCCACCTCGGGCGGCTGCCGTGGCTCAGCAGGCAGAGCTCCGACCTGCCGTGCTGGAGGTCTGGAGTTCGATCCCTGGTGCCTCCTGCCCATATGCAAATTAAAAAAAAATAATAATAGCCACCTCAACAACAGGAGGCAGTTGCCAGAGTTGTTCATGTGCCATTGTTACCTGCTTTAAGTTAGGCTCTGGTATCTGCTTACCTGAGTTCCAGTTCACCTGTGTGACCATAAGCAAGCTTGTTTCTCCTTCCTGGTACTCTCTGCTCATCTGAAATGTGGGGATGATAGTAATAACTAGTAATAATGGGCATGAGGATTTGATGAGATAACATGTAAAATGCATGTAAAGTGATAGCACAGATGCTGCCTTGTGGTTAAAGCTTAGTAAGTGGTAGCTGTGATGATAATGTCAGTGTTTCCTCCTAAAAATCAAATACCTGGGTCAAAGAGTATAGTATAATGAAGAATTTGGCCGGTTTTTATCCCTAGTTCCTAGAGAGGGAACCTCTGTATCTTTGGAATTTCCAGTGATAGGTGCTTCTTTTATTATCCATGGTGGACCTGAGATCATACCTGATAGTTCATATGATAAAGAGATGGCAGGATAGGGGCTGGCCACACCAGAAAGACCAAACATGTGAATAGGGTATTGGAGCTTTGAGCCAGGTCATGTCAGCTGGACATGGGGTAGCAGATTGAGTTCAACCACATGGGTGTTGATTCCCCCAGTCATGCCTACATAATGCGCCACTGTAATGAAACTGGAATTAGAACTCAGGCAGTCTAACCCTGGAGACTGGGCTCTTAAACATAGGGCTCTATACAAAATACTTATTTGGATAAAATTGCACGTGAGGGCTTGAGGATAGGCATGACTACGTTAGCATCATATTCTACTCTGAAGCGTTGGGGGAAAGGCTCAGATCTTGCTAAACTTCAAGGACACCAGTCTTAGATTCTCAGAATTAGCGGTCATCTTGAAGTCAGTGGCCAGGAATCTAGTAGAGAAGGCAGGATTCTGAGGCACCTGGGTACAGAGAACATAACCCCCAGGCCAGGTCCCAGAACTGATTTTCTCTTTCAGGGCTTGCTTGGGTCTTGGGAGATGCTGAAGAGCTGCCCTTTGACGACAACAAGTTTGACGTTTACACCATTGCCTTTGGGATCCGGAATGTCACACACATTGATCGGGTACAAATAGTTGCATCCTTGGTTTGTGTGACTCTCAGGGTATTTGTTTTCCTGGAGTGGATCCATAGTGAATGAGAAAAGAGGGAGAGAGTCCTGTCCAGGCCCAGCTCTTGAGTGAAATAAATGGAATAACTTTCAGACCTTTTAAGGTGCCACTCTTGCTAGTCATTAAATTGAAAAAAATCCTAAAACTGCAGAGCTGATCCCCCTAGAAGCCTTTGTCGCTTGGGTTGATGTTTACATCTTTGAGACTGTCAGTCTTGCTCTGATAGTTCATCTTCTCCCCAGTGAAGCTTTCTCACCCTGTAAATTTGTAGATCAGAGACATGTCAGAGGTGGAGTTGTCTGATGCAGAAAAAGGCACTCAAACTCTATTATGGCAGAAGGTAGCTAGATTCATCGTGCCTCTATAGGGAGAAAGGAGTATTTAGCTCTTAATCTGATATAATTCTTTATTTCTGCTTTACCATTCTATTCAAAATATTTGAAGACCATGTACAAAGCACCCAGTTTCATTACTATAAAGGGGTTCAGTTCCCTGGTTTCTCTGCTTCAGAACACCCTAATGGTGCTCTTTAGCTTGGTTTTTATGACCTATATTGTATCCGTAGTATTTATCATTTATTAAAAAATTTTTTTTGAATAGGTTCAGAAGGTACAAAAGAGTATGTCATGAGAGTCTCCTCCCCATCTCCTACCACTCCTAGTCACCAGTATTTTGTGTATCTTTGCAAAAATGTTTTGTATATATTAAGTATAACCTTTTTTCTTTTTCTTTTATTTTATTTTATTTTATTTGGGGGGGGGAAGGTGCAGGGTCTGGGAATCGAACCCAGGTTTCCTGCATGGCAGGCAAGAATTCTATCACTGAGCTACCCTGTATCACCCTTTATTTTATTTTTAGTATTTTTATTCACAGGTCTTCACAAACATACAGTCCATACGTGGTACACAATCAGTGGCTCACAGTATCATGACATAGTTGTGTATTCTTCACCATGATCATTTTTTTTACAAAACATAACCACATACAAACACAAACATTCTTACCATATGATCATTCCATTCTTGTTATATAATCAATAACTCACAAAATCATCACATAGTTGTATATTAATCATCATGATCATTTTTCAGAACATTTGCATCAATTCAGAAAAAGAAATGTAAAAAAACAGAAAAAAAACTCATACATACCATACCCCTTACCCCTCCCTTTCATTGATCATTAGCATTTCAATCTACTAAATTTAACATTTTTCCCCCTATTATTTATTTGTTTTTAATCCATATGTTCTACTCGTCTGTCGATAAGGTAGATAAAAGGAGCATCAGACAAACCACACAGTGTGAAAAGTCACACTGTGAAAGCTATATCATTATACAATCATCTTCAAGAAACACGGCTACTGGAACACAGCCCTACATTTTCAGGCAGTTCCCTCCAGCCTCTCCATTACACCTTAACTAAACAGGACCCTTTGTTTCTTAATATAAAATTAGCATAGTAAACATTTTGCCCAGTGTTTTTTCCCCCTTAAAGATATATCGTAGAGATTTTCCCACATCCATATATAAAAGAGCAGCCTCCCCTCCTTTTTGTAATAGGTGCATAGATTCCATTTGTATAGAAACTCTGTAATTTAACCAATCTCTCATAACAGTTAAGAGGCTTCAAATCTTGTTCTGTTCAAACAGTACTACAGTGAATAACCTATATATCTGTCATTTCCACTGTAGATGCATTTCTTTAAGATTCCTAGAAGAATTACTAGATCAAAGAGGATAACCATTTTAATTTTAATAGGTGATCCTAAAATTGCCCTCTTGGAGATTGTACCAATCTATATTCAGTTTAGATTACTCCAGGTAATCTAGGAGTCTTGTGCAGCAGAATACCTATAAAGTTTAGGACATGGCAGGGTTATTTCTGCTGTTATAGCTTCCCAGCTGAGAGTGAACAAGGATCTTTGGGAAATAACTTTTATAATAGCCACAGAAGCTAAAGCTGTCTCAGCCTCATGGAACTGAATGAGGTCAACTAAGGAATGTATCCCATTGTTCCTTGTCTCACTCAGGCACTCCAGGAAGCCCATCGGGTCCTGAAACAAGGGGGACGGTTTCTCTGTCTGGAGTTTAGCCAAGTGAACAATCCCCTCATATCCAGGTTGGAATTGTTAAGAGTTTTGATTTTTATTGTTTTGATTGCTTGATTGTCTAGCTAAGGGTTTTCCACTCCAAAATGGATAGAAAGTAGTCTGTAAGCTTTGAACTCTCCTGCCTTCATAGTTCAGAGACTCTGAGGGATGGTGTCTCCTGAGTGAGACGTCATCCAATTCCAAATGACAACACTAGGCGAGAAGAGTCACAAACCAAGAACCAGTGGCTTCAGTCAGCCCACATATGTATTTGTTTGACTCACATGATATTTTAAGAAATTGACTTAGTTATCCATATTTAAAAATCAGGACATTTTACATAAAAATCTGGATTTCCAGCTTCATTGAAAATCAGACTGCATGGCAACCCTGGTTTCCATATTTCCACATGGCAATAATCCTAGATCTGAGTAGTAGCTGCCCTTTCTCCACTTTATAATACTTCCTAACTGTACCTGTTCACAACTTCCTTATTACTCCCTATTGATTTTTCACCTGGCCCAACTTTGAGTACTTGGCCTTTAAAGGCATTTGAATTTGACCCCAGGCTTAGACCTTGGGAGAATTTGGGACACGTTCTAATCTTACTCTTTTGCCTTTTTGTTTAGGCTTTACGATCTATATAGCTTTCAGGTCATTCCTGTTATAGGAGAGGTCATTGCGGGAGACTGGAAATCCTACCAGTATCTTGTAGAGAGCATCCGACAGTTCCCATCCCAGGTACAAAACTTCTTCAGGTCACAACAAAGGCTCTAATGCTGAAATCCAGGCATCCCTAGCTGTTTCTTTCCTTGTGTTGTAGGAGGAGTTCAAGTTGATGATAGAAGATGCAGGTTTCCAGAAAGTGACGTATGAAAGTCTAACTTCAGGCATCGTGGCCATTCATTCTGGCTTCAAACTGTAACTCCCTTCTGATCCTAGAGTGTTAACCAGTCACATCCTCATGAAAGCCTGCAATTGAAGGATAATCTGGCTGAGATCAGCAGCAGAACATCTCCTCTAAAGGCTGTATGCCATGGACTCATGCTCTGAAGTGACCAACCTCAAAGTGAAAGAAATAAATTCCTTCCACTTTATTGCAGATTTCAGCAGGAGCTGCTTCACACCTTCTCCCAGGGGTATTTGGTGTGGTTTTTCTTTTTTTTTAATCAATTCCTGCTCATTTTTCTTGGATGTGCAAAGTATGATTGAGTTGAACAAAACAAAAAAAAAATAGTACTAAACCTCAGGTTTTAAATGTATTTGTAGCTTCTCTGTCCATGTTGCCTTTCAAAAGGGTAACAGATCACTTGAATCCAATGATTGAACCAGGAAACTTCCTGTTCCTCAGTCAAGTTTTTCACCAGTCTGGGGCCAAAAACCAAGACCCAAGTCAGAGGGCTAGTGATAACTAGAGTTGTGTGCTGAACTAGTAAATGAGCTTATAATTTGCATGCTGTTTGTCATTTTTTCTTAGGGAGTGGGGTATTTTCAGTTTCTGTCATAAAGAAAACACATTAAATACTTGTTGAAAGAGTAATTAAAAACTGCCATATTCTGGCAATGGATATGGGCCACATCAAATTAGAACCCTTAATGTCCTGTTGTATGGACTTTGAACAGCTCTAGGGCCTTTGCTGGAGACAGATTATCTTTGTGGTAAGGCTGTTGTCGAGGTTGATACAGGTCAGTAGGCCAAATAAGTTCCTGCTGGTCTTCAAACAGAAATATAGTCAAGTCACTAAAAAGGAAAAGGTGATAGAAAAAATATGTTGAAACATTTTGTGTATCTTCACAAATTTAAACCACCGACTTCAGACTCCTGGTCCAAAATAGTTCATCCTTATCTGCAAAGCGGGTAGAAGATAAACTCTTCTCCCATTTAAACTGCCACACAAACGACAAAAATTCTCACTCTACCTTGAAACTTCTAAGTAAGTCGTAATGTAACACAGCCTCACTGGCACCTCTCAAACTATAAATTTTGGTAAAGAAATAAACCTGGAAGAAATGTTACAAGCCTAATACTGCTCTTAGGTGATGACTGCATCTTATCAAATTCAATTAGCCCCTTCTACGTAGGGGTAGCTTGGCTGCTCAGAAATACCATAGCTCTCTTGGACACAAGGTCTACAACAAAAGGTTTTGACTGACAACTTAGGTAAACACTGAAAATAATGTTTGGGAAAATAGAAAGCCGTGACTCCCGAGGAGTGTGGGTTGTTTCGGCCCCTGGCATATTTCCTTCCCACCTACAAAAGCTGTCTCCCACATTTGCCTTTCTTCATATAAAAGGCTGAAGTCTTCCTAAAATTGACAGCAGGAAGTCTTTAATGAAGGCTCCTTATTCACACCTTTAACTGGGTCTTTTAATGAAAAAGCCTCAATTCACATTTAATTAGTTTCTGACCACAACTAGTTAGAATATAGCAAAACAGGTTAAAGAAATTTAAATTCCTTAAAAAGACTAGAACTGCACAGAATGCTGCCACTCAAACTATTTTACCTTTTAATACCACTTTTAATATTCAGTGCACCCTTTTGGGATGAGCATGACAGTCTAGCAAACATCTATCCTATCCCAACTTATTTCCATCTTACAGATGTAGAAAGCTTAGCTAAGGGAGTATTAATATACATGTACCAACACAACTGAAGCCCACAAGTCTTATAGCAATATTCAACAAAACCAGCAGTGAAAAGGTATCATATTAGGAATTTAAGATTTAGTCCGAGTTTCTCTGCCATGCATTTCTCAACAGATACTTCTGAGCATTCTATTACTCCTTCACGTGCAACAACTGCAGAACAGGTGAGTGAAAGAGTGCAGAATAGGCTACTTATTGCTATTCCACAGGATCTCACCTTAAGGACTCACCCTACTTAGTCACCTGATCAGTGATAGGCCATCTTCAGACCTACATTATTTGAACAGATCATAGTTAACACGCACATCACCAACAGATTTATTTTGTTTGAAAGGAATGGATTTTGAAAGAAAATACATGGGACAGGGAGAAGTAAGAAATAGAAAATAAATACAAATGTAAGCTGTTTTGCTAATTGTTTTATAACCACAACAAACTAGTACAGAGAATGCCCTGTACAAAACAACACAATAAAGGTTCAGAGATCAAGGTGTTCCCTTAGCAAGGCTGAGGATTTCAGTCTCTGGTATTTGGAGTTTAGGCTGCAGTCCTTGTTTTTGGATGGATCACTGGCTGGGTGGCACAGTCCATGCTTTAACCAGACTTGAACAGAAGAATGGCCACTTGGCCCAGGTAGAAGTAGATGAAGTGCTTAGTTTCATGTGTCACGTAACTACCGAAGTTCCTCCCCACAATGCAATGCCAGGTGGGGTTGTACTTCTTGTCAAACTCCTGGAAAAAAAACAAAACACTAAATTTTAGTGCTAAACCAGAAGTCAGACTTTGCTTCTTGTATAAGCCGGAGTCTGTAGGGGCAGAAAGGAGGCCCATTAGCCTCAGCAACTTGTCTGCAGAATGCAATAATGCAAGTAAATCTACAGTCTGAATTAAACTGGGAATGGGGGCTGAGGAGATAAAATGGCAGAAAGTACAGCCACGAAAACAGGGTGCTTTGTTATAATAGCAACTCCACTTTCGTACCTTCTATAATATGCTTATTCTTGACAGTGTGTGATACCAACAGTTGTAGCTTGTCACGTTATTTTGTGCTCTGACAGGAGCGCAAAATTCGTTTGCATCTTTTCTGGAAACCTACTGTAGCCTACTGTACCTGCCATGCACCAAAAACCAAGAAAATGATAAAATATTTGGTCCAAAATACCCTACTAAAATTCATTCCTTATCACGAAGACCTTAACTGCACTCCTGTCTCATTCAGAACAGTAATAGACTTTCAATAAGACAAATCCTCAAACAGCATCTAAACCAAAGCACTGTCCATCAAAACTTAACGGGGACAAGGCACTTAAAATACCACTGCCCCTGCAAAAAAAAAAAAACTGGAAGGAGACTGACAATCAAATGGTACTCTTAACTTTAATTTACATAGTCCTCTTTTCCACACCTATCCTTATGCACAAGAATGGCAAGTTGCAAGAACTTTCTTTACCCCTCCCCAGTCACACAAGGGGGCCTCGGGACTGGGCCTAATAAGGCCGTATTGTCTGCATCAATTTCTTCACTAGGGGGGCTATGTAGGCAGGAGCCAAAGCTAACCTTTCTAAAATTCTTACAGGTTTTTGTGGCGAGTTACACAAAATTTGGCTGCTTATATTGCATGCAGAGTGAAAAATCTCTTAAGGAAATTGACTTTTTTACAAGCTAGGTGTTTGCACTGCTGTGTCTGTCAAAAAAGCTGTTTCTGTTCCACCCCAAGTCCTTCATCTTCTCATTCTTGACTGGAGCCCTCCCACAGTTTGGGCTGCCAGCTTCCTTTCCTTCCAGCAAACAACAGAAGGCGTCAGTCCCTCCAGCTTTCTACAGACTAACATTTACCAAGCCCCCATCCCAGCCCCCAACCGCCACCACCCACTTCCCCTCAAATGCCGAATAGGTCCCCACTGGAAGGCTGGCAAGATCTCCCTCGGGCCCGGCTGGAAACACCCACGCAGCTCCCCGCTCCGTTCGGAACACCCAGATGGATCTTTGGCTCAGGAATCATGCAGAAAGGGGGAACCGCTGCTCCCTGATCCTAGAAACCGTTGCTAGGTGGCGCTTTTCCCCGCGGAGCTGCGTTAATTAAAAAAAAAAACTTCGCGCCGCGAGGGTCTGCTCTTCCCGACAGGAGCGCAAAATTCGTTTGCGTCTTTTCTGGAAACCTCTACGCTCCCGAGCCGCCCTGCGCGCCCCAAGGTGCTCCGCCAGGCGCTCTGGGGACCCAGGAACGCGAGAGGAAACTAAGTTGTGACTCGCCCGACCCTCCGCGGCCCTGCCTCACCTTCTTGATATGGGCCGCGATGTCCTTCTCTATGTTGTATTTTTCCAGCGCCTGAGTAGCGCACTCCACCGAGTCCTGTTGCATCTCCTCCGACATGTCCGCATTTTTTATCACGGCCTTCCGGTCGCACATGGTTACCTGAGGAACGAACCCGGCCAGGGGGCTAGTGAGAGTTGGGGTGTGGGTCGCACCTCAGAGAAACCGGCTTCCCCAGCGCCCCGGCCCGCTCCGCCCGTCCACACCCGGCCCCGCGCCACACCCCGGCGGTGCTCCCCTCCCGACTTCTCAGGACACGCGGGTCACCGGGACCACACGGCGGGAGAGGTTCGGCGGGGGACAAAACCAGGCAGCGAGGGCCCCGGAGTCCCCGAGTCTCTCACCGAAGAGCAGAGTTGGCCGAGTGCAACGGTCTCCTGGGGGAGGGGCTAACACAGCTCAGGCCTGGCGAGAGCTGCCGTCGCTACCGAAGCCGTGGCGCATCTAAGCCGCGGCACGCCAGTCGCCGCCACCTAGTGCCCAGGCCCCGCCCTGATCCCGCCAGCCCCGCCCCCACCGCCCTTCCCTATTGGCTTGACGCAGCCCCCAAGACTCTCCTATTGGTCTGCGGAATCAATGGTTCCCCCAGGACTTTTCGCCTGCATTTTGTTGCAGACCACAATGCACCGCTCACGGCGTCTGTTGCCCGGGCAATGGGCCGCACGCGGTGAGGCCCACACACCCAGAAGGTGGAGCCGGGGCGGGGTTGTGAGGACCACCCAGCCGACTCGTGTGGGTGCGAAGGAAGCTTCTGCCCGGCCAAGGAAAGTGATCCCAAGTTCAAGGAGGTCGTCCCAGGGTGTGTCCTTGAATGAGGACCATTTTGGGTATTTGGGTGTCCAACACCCCTTCCCCTCCCCCTCCATCCTCCCCTAACCGCAGGTCTGAGGAATTTACAAATTGCCTGAGGAACCTCGTCCTTCTCTGAAAGTGTCTCTGTGAAGCCGTCGGGTTTCATGGGCCTGTGACCAGCACAGTTACAGAGCCCCGAATTTAGAGGGGACCCGAGCTTGGCTCAATACTCCGTGGTCTCAGTCTTGAAATTCTTAATATTATTTTTTAACAAGTTACCCTGCATTTTCATTTTGCACTAGGCCCCGTAAAATTATGTAGCTGATCCTGATCTAAAATACTTGGGCGAAGGGAGAGCATCGGAATTGAGGAATTGTTTTCAGAACGTGAAGGGGTTTCTTTCTGAATTAAGAAATCATCTCCAAGAGTGGAGTCTCCCTGCCAGGCAATGCATGTCTCCTTTAAAAGGATTTAAGAGTGTTGATCCCCGGGAATGGGGTGTGTACAGGGTGGGGCTTTTCTTGCTCAAGTGAAGCGCCCTTTCCAGTATGGGATAGTCTCTTGGTTGGGGATATATCTCTAGGGTGGGAGTGTCTTTAAATGGGGAGAAAGGCAATCCTTAGAGGTGTCTTCCCTGGTTTAGGAAAACTAACCACCAAGTGGTTAAAAAAGCAGTCTTGGTGTGGGCTCAGATATGGATTTAAATCCCAGCATTTTCATTTACTAGCTATTTGAACCTCAGTTTTCGTATCTATAAAGACGGAATAATTATAACAGGAAGCCACTAAAAAAATTGGCTGGCTTTAGTCCCCAGTTCCTAGGGAGGGAACCTCTGAATCCTTTTGTTTTTATTAGAAAAGTTTGCCAAAAAGCACAGGAAAAGGTGTTCAATATAATTAGCCATCAAAGAAATGCAAATCAAAACCTCAATAAGATACCATTTCACACGCACTAGAATGGTTACTATTAAAAAACAAAAAAAAAAAAAAAAGAAAATTACATGTGTAGAGAGGATCCAGAGGAATAGGAACACTTATTGCTTATACTGCTAGTGGCAATGTAAAATTGTGCAGCTGCTGTGGAAGATAGTTTGAAGTTCCTCTGAAAGTTAAATATAGAATTACCATATGACCGGGCAAACCCACTTCTAGGATTGAACCTCTGAATTTTTTGTAAATCCTGTGATAGGCGTGTCTTCTGTTACTCTTGGTGGTCCAGGATAATTCATATGCTAAGGAGATGGCAGGATGGGACCAGCCACACCTATAGCTTCAGGATAGGGGCTAGCCGCACCAAAAAAACACAATCATTTGATTAGGGGGCTGGAGATTGAATTCAACCATATTGGCACTGATTCCATCAGTCATGCCTAAGTAAGGAAGTCTTGTGTACACCTGGACAATGGAAGCTGGGGTGAGCTTCCAAGATCTATGTCTGTGCCTAGAGAGTGAGAGTAGGTGGAAGCCTGTGTTTGAGACCCTCCCAGATCTTGCCCTATGTGTCTATTTCATTTGACTGCCTCTTATTAAGTATCCTTTTACTATAAACTATAATCGTAGGTATAGTACTTTCAGTGAGTTCTAGGAGTCGTTTTAGCAAGCTCACGGCTGATGTTTGAAGGGCAATCTTCTGGAGTCTGGTCTAACTCCAGGTAGTTAGGGTCGGAATTGACCTGAAGTTTGTGCAGTTTGTGTCAGAAGCTAGTGGAAATTGGTAGACGTTTTTTTGCAAACCTTGGAACTTTTTGTAGGCATGTTCGGACTATTATATGAACTAATACATTTAAAATTCTTAGCATAATTCCTGGCACATAGTAAGTGCTCAGTGACTCTTAGCAATAATAATTATCTCAGTGGCCGCCACTGGAATTTTCCCAAGGGCCATAGCAAGGTTTCGAACAACCAATATTTAAATATCTATAATGTATTTTTGAAACTCCATAAACCAAATAAGTTCTCAGGTCAATCACATAACTGAAGGTTTCCTATTTACATTAATGCATTTTTCTTCTTAACCACCTACTCTAATTAACCAAGAGTTCTTACAGTTTGACCAGACAGAGGCACAAAGCTCCAAAGAGATGCATCAAAGCAGACTAAAAAGAACTGCTGGTACAACATGTACATCTCAAATATATCTAATTGAGAGGCTCTTCCCAGCTCCATGTTTCCAAAGTATTTGAGGAGTTTAACATGGTGTCTCTGCTAAGAAGGATTGGCAATAGCAGTGAACCTGGGTTGGTACTTCTACCTGGTTTGGGTCTAAGATTCAGAGCTGTGGTATCTACTGATGATATCAGATGAATATCTTCCTTGGGGGCCTTTTCTGTCTCTGATCTGTGGCTCCGAAGACTTCACCTTGTTCAAATAGGAATTGCTGAGAGTACTTGAAGTGGATGAGGTAATAAGAATAACAGCTGCTTATTGAGTGGTTGATTACCACCAAGTTAAGTGCTTTGCTTTAACCAGCTCAGTTATTCCTCACAACAGCTGTGCCTGGGACCCCTTTCCTCCTGATTTAAATTTCTGGTCAAATGTCATCTATCCTGAACTCCCACCTCTACTTGTCCTCTACCACCACTGTTCAGTTACTCTCTTCAACTCTTATTTCCTCTTGTTCACTGCTACATCTTCAACATCTAATTCACTACGTAGCACATAGTAGGTGTTCAAGAAATATACATTGAATTGAAAAAAAAATAACAGGTACCAAAATCCCCACTTTTCGGATTAGGAGATTGACTTTCCCAAGGTTACACTGTTAATAAATAACTAAATTCCAGGTTGGGATGACCCTAATATCAGTCTCTTAACCTCAGTATTATCTTAATACATGTAGCTACGTAGACAAGTTTGCCTTTTTCTTATTTATAAATTTGAAGAAAAGGAATTTGAAATGGGATGATGTTAAGATTTTCTAATAGATAATAGGATTTACTTTAATAAATGATTATAAGTTTTTCCCCATTTGTGGCACCCGCACTTCCCTGGCATCTTCTGAGTTGCATAGCTTCTCTTGTATTGCTCTTGACCCTAATTATTCTCTTTAGATGTGTAATAAGGATACTGTCAGAAACCTTTGGCTTTCTGACCTATGTTTATCCTCAAAGACCCTGTAAGGGGGGTATTGTTTCTGGGAACCAAAACTTTTCTGCCTTTTACTTTCCTGTCTCAGTCATTTCTGCAAAATTGTCTCTCATTTCCTATCTATTCTTCCCATAGCAGTAGCCAACAGCTATCCCCTATTGTCAGAGAGTTGTATTTCCAGCATTTGGATGCTCAAAATATGTACCTAAAATAAATTACAATCCCATCCTCAAGGATCATCTTACCAGCAATAACCTAATTTTTCTATTAACATAGATTCGGGGGGTTGAAGAGATTTTAGAGATATAGGGAGGCAGGTAACAATGAGTGAGGTGGGCTAATGGGACAATAGGGAGTGGTATGGACTGTGGCAAACAGAAGAACCCCCTGTAAAGGTGCCACTTGGGAATGGTGGCCTAGTGTTGCTAAATCTTCCAATTTTTGAGAGATGCCCAAAATCTGGTTTTTTGTTTTTTAATGAGAAATGTCCTCATTTTAAAATTTGGCCACAAATTCATTTTTAAAAACACTGTGCAATTTAAATATGGCCACTGGCCTCCAGTTTGCAACCTCTGATGCTGTTAAACACTCTCTTTTTATAATCAGAAAACGGACTTAGGGAAGAGAAGGTACCTATCCATGATCACACAGTAAGTTAGTTATAGAGCCAGCTTCTTAAGTCCCAGATTCTACTCTGGATCTAGTACTCTTTCCATCACATCAGACACATTGACTGGTCCTTGGATGCAAGGATTTCATGCTTTCTGGAAGGGAATGGAGCATAGCCTACACTACTTGACACTAAATGTTTGCTAAATAAATGGGTACAACTCCAAAATTCCTCTACTTAGAGCTGCCTGAAGACAATATTTGGTTCAGTTTTGGATGCAGTTTTGATTGGCATGAGCAAGTTTAGCTCATCACAGACACTCAGGAGATTCCATGGGGTAAAAGGAAAAAAGTGGAGGCTCAATAGCATTATTGGTTGTTCAGAACTATGCAAACAGATTTAGAGTGTGTTAGTTTGCTAAAGCTGCTGGAATGCAATATACCAGAAATGGATTAGCTTTTATAAAGGGGATTTAAGTTACAAGTTACAATTCTAAGGCCATGAAAATGTCCAAATTAAGGCACCCAACAAGAGGTCTTTCTGAAGAAAAGCCAATTTTCTCTGTCTGGAATTTCTCTGTTACATGGGAAGGCACGTGATGACATCTGCTGTCCTTCCCTTCCAGTTTCTGGTTCAAATGGCTCGCTCAACTTCTGGCATCTCCTTGGGCTTCTGGCATCTTCTGCATCTCCAAACATCTGTGTCTGCTCTCTGTGTGGGCTCTTTTTTTTTTTTTTTTTTTTTTTTTTTTTTTTTGCATGGGCAGGCACTGGGAATCGAACATGGGTCTTCGGCATGGCAGGCAAGAACTCTACCTGCTGAGCCACCGTGGCCTGCCCTCTTTTTTTTTTTTTAAGACACATTTATTTAGCGTCATGACCAGACTATTACATTTAGCAATCAACAGCATGGGTGCAAAAAAAAAAAAAAAACCTACATTAAAACTCTTTGTTGGAATGCTTTACATTTTCCACAGAACAGAAACTAAAATAACCTATTATACAATTAGTCACAAATACAGTCCTCGTGTTCTTTTACCCATACACATGAGTATTGTCTAAAACATGCCTTCTTTGTAGCAGCCAGGCCCTGCCACCACTGTGCTTGGCTGAGTTCACAAATCTGTTATAACCTGTAGCTTCCCTGTCACTTCTCTGGCTCTCCTCTCCTGCTAAGCTTTGTTTCCTGGAATTAAAACCTTCTGCCACTGCCGAAACTACTGCTGCTGCTGGAACCACCATAGCCAACTTGGTTGCATGGTTTGGCAAAGTATTGGCCTCCACCACCATAAGGGCCAGAACTTCTGCCTCCAAAATTTCCTCCCTTCATGGGTCCAAAATTTGAAGACTGATTGTTGTAATTGCCAAACTCATTGAAGCTTCCACCACCTCCAAAATTGCTTCCATCATTACTAAATCCATTATAGCCATTCCCACTGCCACTATACCAATCACCAACTTGGCTACCACCAAAGCCATCATGACCACTGAAGTTTCCTCCACGACCAAAGTTGTCATTCCCACCAAAACCACCTCCATGACCACCACCAAAATTTCCAGAACCACCTCAACCTCTTTGGCTGGATGAAGCACTGGCCATCTCTTGTTTAGACAGGGCTTTCCTTCACAGTTGTGGCCATTCAGAGTATGGTATTTTTGAATGACAATCTTATCCACCAAGTCATGGTCGTCAAAGGTTACAAAAGCAAAGCCTCTCTTCTTGCCACTGCCTCGGTCAGTCATGATTTCAGTCACTTCAATTTCCCCATACTGCTCAAAATAGTCTCTTAGATGCTCTTCAGTGTCTTCTTTAATGCCACCAACAAAGATCTTTTTCACAGTTAAGTGGGCACCTGGTCTTTGAGAGTCTTCTCTTGAGACAGCCCTCTTTGGTTCCACAACTCTTCCATCCACTTCATGAGGCTTTGCATTCATGGCTGCATCCACCTCCTCCACAGTGGCATAGGTGACAAATCCAAAGCCTTGGGAGAGTTTGGTGTTTGGATCTCTCATTACCACACAGTCTGTGAGTGTTCCTCATTGCTCAAATGGCTCCTCAGACTCTCATCAGTTGTTTCAAAGCTTAACCCTCCAATGAAGAGCTTCTGCAGCTGTTCAGACTCTTTAGGAGATTCGAACTTGGACACGATGGCAGTGAGAGGAAAGACTTCAACGATGCTTCCTCAGCAGCAACCACGAGCAGAAAAGAGAAAGTGTGTGGGCTCTTTTAAGGACTCCAGTAAACTAATTAGACCCATCTTGATTAGATGGGGTCACAACTCCAACTAATCAGAGGTCCCGCCCACAACTGGATGGGTCACATTTCCATGGAAACAACCCAATCAAAAGGTCCCATTCAACAAGAGGTCTACCCCCACAAGACTGGATTCAGATTAAGAGAACATGGCTTTTTGGGGATACATTGCAGTTTCAAACTAGCATACAAAGAATTAAGAATAAGTCATTTCCAGGGTGCTCTGGAATTTCAGATCACCTCAAGAAAAACCATTATGACTTCCCCAAGTAGCTACCTCAGAGAAGTTTCCTAAATCATTCTCATGATTTTTGCCATATCTGTACCCTACCTCTATTATTTACTTAATATTTTTCTTTAATTAGTCTTTTTATTTTTAAGTAAATTTTGTAAGTGAACGTATTTTTTAAAAACATTTATATCATTACCATAAATGGAAAACCAGTCCCATTTGCCATAAACAAAAGTATAAATAAATATTAAAATATAAAAGTTTGTCATTCATTATCACTAAAGTGATCTTGGACACACCTAATGAAATGTGGGGACTAGTTTCCTAAAGGAGGGTCCTTAAATGGATGCCCACAGGTAGATTTCAAAGGTTTCACAAGCCCCCTGGAATTGCACACAAAATGTGTTCCGTACCTATGAGCATTTTCCCAGGAGGGGATACATAATTTATATTGGATTCATGAAGGGGTTCAGAACCCAAGAAAGATAAAGAACAACTGCTCTAGAATAACCCAAATTCCAAGAATGAATTGAGAGCCTGGGAAATTCCTTACCAGGTCTGACTAAACGGGCCCACTTGGGGTTCCATAGCAACACATATTTGGGCAACTCTATTCCATGCCTAGCTGCCAATTTTTTAAGACTCTTCTCAGCCTGAAAACCTGCATTTTCTCTTGTTATCACAGAAGAAGGCAGTATTTCTGAGAACATAGGCTTTAGAGTGAGACAGACCTGGGAAAATCTAAGCCGTGTGATCTCCTGCAAGTTAGTTAACCTCTCTGAGGTACAGTTTCCTGATCTTAAATGGAGATACTTCATTTTAGGGGTGTGGCAATGATTGTATTAAATAATACATCTAAAGATGGGGCCAAGGTATGATAAATTGTAGATATTGTTGTTATGTGAGTCCATACTCCATGCCAGGCATTTTGGACACATTATCTCATTGACTTCTCACAATGGTTCTATAAGGTAAGAACTGTTGGTTTTCCATTATACAGATGAGGAAACTGAGGTATAGCGAGATGTAGTCCTTTGCCTAAAGTCACACTGCTACAAAGTGTCAGAGCTGGGATTTGAACACGGGTCTATTGAGTCTGCAGTCCCACAGGGTGGAAACAGCCTGTAAGCTGGCCCTGGTGGAAGCTCCCTAAATAAATGCTGGATGCATGGATATTTCAGACTAATTCAGCCTTGCTTTCTCAGCAAGGAATGCCCCGAAACTTGGCCCTAGATTGATTCTTGACTGTCCTGATCTTCCTTCCCTGGGCACAATTACTTTTACCCAGATTTTACAATAAATGGAAAACCAGTCCTATTTGCCATAAACAAAAGGGGACTATAGGCATCAGATTTCCCCAGGAGCTTCGTAAAGCCCTTCTCAGACTTGTCATTCACAAGCAGACTAATGGATTCCCTTTAGGTCCTGGAGCTCTGCCACAAATAGGCCAGAAAGGAGGACAACCTGTTCCACCTCCACCCTGCCACTGGCCTACAATCCAATTGTTCCCAGCCCTGTCCAGCAATCACTTCTCAAGATTTTCCAGGTCCTAAAGCTCTTTCTTGGGCCATGGATTCTGTCACCCACCCAGCAGCTCCCGCCCTCCCTTATCAGAAAAAAGAAATGTAAGCATATGTGATCTTGGAGGCCCAAGAGTTGGAGAGTTGATTCAGGTACCCCTGTCCAGAAATAAGTGTCCTTAGGAGTATGAGGAAGGCTTTGGTCTGAATCGGGAAGGGTCCTTCCTATGGAGAAGGACTGGTTCTAGCATAAGGCTGGCAGGGTTGCTCAGCTTAGGAGCCAAATTCTGTACTGCAGTGCAGGGAGAGTGAGGCCAGACAGAGACAACTTGAGAAGAAAAAACCTCCCCTTGGGCCAATAGCCAAGCATGGCCAGAGTAGATAGACATTTCTGATGCTCATTGCTTAGCCTCCAGTCCATGGGGCAGCACATAAAGTCAAGCACATCCAAGGAGGCCTTGCTCCCAATTTAATTAGTGGGTAGAGTAACCCAAACCAGAGGTTGAGCATACAGGCTTTGAGACCTACCAGATCTGGGTGTGTATCCTGTATCTGTCCCTTACTATGGTAAACAAGCTTAGGCTAGTGAGTCTATCTCACTGAGACTGTTTCCTCTTTTATAAAATGGGGATTGTAATAGTCCTTGTTTCTCAGGGATGATTTGCAGATTAAACAAAATAGTATGTTAAAGTACGTAGTACAGGACTTGACACATGGCAATGGTCAATAATGGCAGTTATCAGTTATCATTAGTGTTACCTTAAACCAGGCTTTCTCAACCTCAGCACTATTGACATTTGGGACTGGACATTCTTTTGTGATGGAGACTGTCCTTTGCATTGTAGGATTTCAACAGCATCCCTGGCCTCTACCCAATACCACCATACCCCACCTTCCCAAACTGTAACAATGAAAATGTCTCCAGACATTGCCAAATATCCTCTGGAAGGTGAACGTGCTCTCTGGTTGAGAGCTCCAGACCTAAACAATCTGGCCTAAGTCCAAATGTCAGAGATCCCAACTTCACACCCCCCTGTAAAGGTCACAAGGAAGTTAGGGATACTTACAGATAAAGGGATAGAATGTCCAATAACACAGATTATAGACTCGAAGCAGTGTCGGTGTACTACTCTAGGAGCCAATAAGCACCCTCTGATTCACTAGGTGATCTCAGTGTCACTGTTTAATTGTATGCAAAGCGGTTATCACCGTTTAATTGCATGTAAATTGGTTCCCAGTTAACACTCAATTATTTTAGGGCCCAGACAAAGGGACAGGTAGTTGGTACCTAACTTTTGGCATCTCCATTCTGGTTCACTGGGAGAAAATCTGACTCACCAGAACTCAAGAGTTTATTCAAATCTTCATTCATGATTTCTGAAATTTTTTAAAGGAGAATTAGTTGCCAGGCACTGTTCTGAGTGCTTGGGATACACAAGAGAACAAAACAGGCAAAATCCCTTTGCCATGGAATTTATATTCTAGCGGGAGTATACAGATGATAAACAAGCAAAAATATGTAAAACTTGATAAGTAAAATAAAGTAGAATAAGCAAACCAAGAGTGACAGGGAGAAGGGTATTGTTTTAAATAGAAATTTTGAGAAAGGCCTCTCTGAAAAGGTACATTTGAGCCAAGACTTGATGACCTGGCTACATGGTGGAGGGTAGAGTGTAGGGAAGCCAGTGGGTGTAAGAAGCCGGCTGGAGGAAAGTGCATAGTCCAGGTGAGAGGTAGCTTAACCCAGGGCAGTAGTGGTAGAGGTGGGATGAGAGGTGGTCAGATTCTGAGTATATTCTGAAAGTGGAGCTAACAGATCTGCTGATGAATTGATGCAGGGTGTCCAGGGTATGAGGGGAAGAGAGAAGTCAGGAATGACTCCAGGACTTGTTGCCTGAACAATGAGAAGAATGGACTGAGATGAGGAAGGCTGGCAGAGGAGCCAAAAAGTTCTGTTCAAGCCATGTCAAGTTTGTGATGCCTATTAGACTTTCCAATTGGGTGTGTCAAATATGCAACTGGAGCACAGGATGGACTTATAGACCAATGGAATAGATTTGATGGGACAGACATAAACCTACACATCTGTGGTCAATTGATTTTTAACAAGGATGCAGTATTAGTTTGCTAAATCTGCCAGAATGCACATACCAGAAACAGAATGGCTTTTATAAAAGGAATTTAATAAGTTACAAGTTTACAGTTCTAAGGCTATAAGTATGTCCAAACTAAGGCATCCAGATAAAGATACCTTGGCCCAAAGGAAGGCTGAACTGGGAAGGCATGTGACTAGCATATGCTAGTCCTTATTCCCAGTTCATTGCTTCCACCTCTGATGCCAGTAGTTTCCTCTCTAAGCATCTGTGGGCCTTCACTTAGTTCCTCCAGGACACAACTCTGAGTTCTGGCTTTCTTAGCATCTCATGGGAAGGCACATAGTGATGTCTGCTGGGCTCTGCCTGGGTCTTGGTATCTACTCTCTCTGTCAGCTCTGAAGCAACTGTTCTCCAAGTATCTGTTTCTGAGGCTTCTTCAAAATGTTTCCCCTTTTGGGTGGGTCACGGTGGCTCAGCAGGCAAGAATGTTTGCCTGCCATGCCAGAGGACCCGGGTTCGATTACCGGTGCCTGCCCATGTAAAAAAAAAAAAAAAAATGTTTCCCCTTTTAAAGGAATCCAGTAAATGAATCAAACCCTCAAGATATGAATGGGAGTCATATCTCCATCTAACCAAAAGGCCACACTCACAATTGGGTATGCCACATCTCTGTGGAGATAATCTAATAAAAAAGATTTCCACTCTACAATATGGAATCAGGATTAAAGGACATGGCTTTTTCTGAGGTAAAGTACACTTTCAAACTAACACAGCTGCCAAGTCTGCTTAACAGGGAAAGAATAGTCTCTTCAATAAATGGTGCTGGGCAAACTGGATATCCACATACAAAAGAATGAGAGTGGAACCGTGCCTCAGGGTACACAAAAATGAACTCAAAATGAATCAACAACCTAAATGTAAAAACTAAATCTATAAAACTATTAGAACAGGGAAATATGTTTAAGACCTTGTCTTAGTCAATGGTTCCTTAAACTTTACATCAAAAATCATGAGCAACAAAAGAAATAATAAATTGGACTTTCATCAAAATAAAAAATATTTGTCATAAAGAAAATGAAAAGACAATCACCAGAATGGAAGAAAATATTAAGAAACTATGTATCTGAAAAGGGTTAACATCCAGAACACATAAACAAAAAACTACATCTCAACCACAAGAAGACAATTTAAAAAATGAGCAAAAGACTTGAATAGACATTTCTCCCAAGGAGATATATAAATAGCCAAATAAGCATGCAAAAAGATGCTCAACATCATTAACCATTAGGGAAATGGAAATCATAACCTCAAAACACCACCTCATCTCCACTAAAATGGGCATTATTGAAAGAACTTAAAATAAGTGCTGACAAGGATGCAGAGAAATAAGAACCTTAGTACATTGTTGGTCGGAACGTAAAATGGTGCCGCCCTCTAGAAAACAATTTGGCAGTTCCTCAAAAGTTAAACATAGAACTACCGTGTGACCCAGCAATCTCACTTCTAGGTACAGAGCCAAAAAAATGGAAAGCAGGGACTTAGATACCTGTAAATCAATGTTCACAACAGCATTATTCATAATAGTCAAAAGGTGGAAGCAACCCAAATGTCCATCAACAGAGGAATGGATAAACAAAATATGATCTATACATACAATGGAATATTATTCAGTTATGAAAAGGAATGAAGTTCTGATACATGTGACAACATGGATGAACCATGTATACCTCAGATTGAATGAAATAAATCAGACGTAAAGTGACATATATGATTGCACTTATATGAAATAACTAAAATATGTTAATTCATAGAGACAGAAAGTAGAGTACAGGTTACCAGGGGTAAGGGAAGTGGGAATGGGGAGTTAATGCATAATGGGTACAGGAAGAGACTAAAGAGACAATGACAATTGAAAGTAATACATGTATTCCATGGATCTGATAATGGAGGAGAAAATGCCCAAAAGGATATTATTGGGACACATGAAAAATTGGAATATAGACCTTAAGCTTTATATCAATGTGAAATTTCTTGAACTTGATAACTGTACATAAGATGTTTATAGAAGTGATATCCTTGTTCTTGAGAAATATGCATGAAGTATTAAGCGTTCAAGAAACATGATATATATAACCTATTCTCAAATGCTTAGGAAATAGAATATGGCAAATGTAGCAAAATGAGTTGGTGAATCTGGTTATCTGGGGTGGGGGAGGGGTGTTGGAGATCTCTGTTATGGGTTTTGCACTATTTTTGCAAATGTCCTCTAAGTTTGAAATTTCAAAATAATTCAAGAAGGTAAATGACTTCTGGGAAGAGGTCCAGGCTGGAGCTATAATTTGTGGAGTCATCACCTTAGAGATGACATTTAAAGCCATGGGACTGGATGAGATCACTGAGGGAGGAGTACATATGATGGAAAAGGGAATGCTTATTCAGCTAGCCACATTCTCTCAGCATTTACCACTGGGCCAGGCCCTGAACTAGGTTCTAGGTATCTAGGTTCCCCAACACCTGCCCAAGAGAAGCTTCACTATGTACTTCACTGTTCCTGTCTAAGTGCTTTGGCCATTGAGAGGCTGAATCTCGAGAGCTCTTACACTATCTCTTAGTCA